>BQKN01058450.1:0-25129 GCA_022839385.1 Asparagus kiusianus | reverse complement strand
TCCAAAGCTCCAACCTTTCTTAGTCTTGAGCCTTTAATCCAGCAGAGCTTCGCCTCCAAAGTTCTCCTCAAAGATCCAACCTTTTAGCCTCCAAGATCTCAAAAGTCCAACCTGAAAAAATGAGCCAAGGGGGGGTCTATTTATAGGCTCTTGGAACTGGATCTGGGCTCAAATCTGGGCCCAGATCTGGTTCGGCCCAGGTAGCTCGGCCACCGAGCCACCAAGAGGTGGCTCGGCCACCGAGCCACCTCCTGGTGGCTCGGTTTTGGCCAAGCCACCAGGTGGTGGCTCGACCGGCAAGCCACCAGGAGGTGGCTCGGCCTTGGCCGAGCTACCCCTAGGTGGCTCGGTTTTGACCGAGCCCTCCAGGTGTTGGTTGTTTCGTCATTTTCCGGTTTCACGGTTTATCCGAACTATAATTTGTTGTTCTAGACTCTGATTTGGCAGTCCGGATCCTGATTTAGTAGTAAATCCGCTTTGGTGTTCGAGTTCACGTCCGGATCCGATCTTGATTTGATCTTGATTCGTTCGAGTCCGTTCCCGATCTTGATTGATGTGGTGGACTCTACGGTTGGATGACTTGTTGATTCATCGACCCGTTGGCTTGATTGGGCACGTGATTGGAAGTATTCTGTTGTTTGCGTGCGATTCGTTAACCTCGTCACCTTGTTAATCCGCTTCGTCGCGTCTCACTTGGCTTCGGTGTTGTGGCTTAACGAACATGTTTGGATATATCGCTCGATGGTTCGTTGGTTTGTCGAATCACCGTGCCGAGCTGTGTTAAGGGACCTATGAGCAATTTTATATGCCTACAGATACCCCCTCCAAAGTATTTCAACCTCATTCTTTTATGGAAGAGTCTGGAATACTTTGGATATGATTGTCCCAACCTTCAATCGGTGTAACGGGACTTTAGAATGGCTTCTGTTCTTGATTCTTTCAATCCTCCAGGCTATTCGGTGCTTTGTCAAATGTCTGCAAGGGTTTCGGTGTTGCATTTATTGTCTGACCGTTGTCGGAATTTTGAACTTGAAGTCAACTCCTGATTTTCTGATTTTTAGCTCGTGTTTGTTGTTTCAACATGGAACTGACCATCGATTGTTGGCGTTGAGTCTTCATTTGCAACGCATTGTCCGGCGTTGAGCTTCATTGTGACGCGTTGTCCGACGTTTGACACAGTTTATACTCGTACGTTTACTGGAGTCTTCACAGTTTAAGCTCTTAAGGTACTGGAGCGTGGCGGTCCGAAGTTGTTGGATGCCCGAGTCACGAGACCAACTCATAAAGTTGATGCGTCAATGACTCACATTTATAGAATTTTTGGCAAATTCTCAGCCATCAACGGGTTTGATGAGCCTTTACCAACTACCGTTTGAGTCGGGCTAGCATGCGGATTGTTTAAGTCCGTTCCGCATGTGACGTTAAGCTAAAAGAGTTAACCCTTTTAGTGCTACGATATTGATTACGTAGACTTCATCTTTCTCCTGTGAAAAGACTAAACAGCGACGTGTATGAGACGTTGACTTAGGATTTTTGGCAAATCCTCAGCCCTCAACGGATTTGACATGCTCTTATCGATTACCGTTTGAATCGGGCTTACATGCGGATTGTTTTAATCCGTTCCGCATGTGACGTTGTGCCAAAGGAATGAACTCCCTTAGACTTTGTGCTATGATGTTGAATACATAGGCTTTACCACTTGTTACGGGAATAGGCTACCCGGCAGCGCGTGTTAGGCGTTGACTTTAGGATTTTTGGCTAACCCCCAGCCTTCAACGGATTTGATTAGCCTTTACCGACTACCGTTTGAGTCGGGCTAGCATGCGGATTGTCTGAATCCATTCCACATGTGACGTTGTGCTAACGGAATGAACTCCCTTAGACTCTTTACTACGACTTTGAATATGTAGACTTCGCTATTGTTATGGGAATAGGCTACCCGGCAACGTGTATTAGACGCTGACTTATCCTTACTTAGGTTTCAGGATAGGATACCCCAGAATCAAACTCTGATGTCTTTTTCTATGGAGAAAGACTAAACCGGCGACGCGTGTTAGGTGTCGGCATATCCTTTCTTAGGATTCAGGATGAAATTCCCCATGCGTGTAAGGCATGGATTTTGGTGTTATTAATAACAACCTGCCACAATATTGAATATGTGGGCGAGTGTTCTTTTTAACGGTTAAGAACTAACCGGCAGCACGGGTTAGGCGCAGACTTATACCTGCTCAGGTTTCAGGATAGGATACCCCAGAATCGAACTCTGGTGTCTTTTTCTATGGAGAAAGACTAAACCGGCAGCGCGTGTTAGGCGCAGACTTATCCCTGCTTAGGATTCGGGATAAACTTCCTAGGATGAATCCTAGATTGATAAATTCTTAGAAAAGGTTGGTGTGGGAAAGGAAGAATTTTATATTCTATTTCCCGGTCTTCTTTTAGGGTGAAGGCGAACCCAAATATAAGGAAGGAAGAATTTTATATTCTATTCCTTGATTCCGGAAAGGAAGAATTTTATATTCCATTTCCAGCGCAAAAAAAACTAGAAGTGGGATCTCCACTCCGAGAATCTGGAAGATCTAGATAAACTTACCTTTTATAGGATTGGTTATCTAGCCTAAAGATGAGTTTTTTCGTTTATCGAAAGGAAATTTCAACTTCGGTTACAACCATGAGGAGGTTTAACCAAAGAGAAAAAGAAGGGAGTTCTTTCGTTTATCGAAAGGGGACTCTGAACTGAAAGTGGACCTCTTGTTCGTGAAAAGAATCAAGAGGGGAAATTGCTGGCGATTTGGGCCAAAAAGACACCTTTGGTAGACTCACTGTCAATTGAAATTGATCAGTGAGGGATTTTGGTGGTGAAAATGATTTTGGGTTATCCTCTAGAATATTAAGTGTAATATTCTTCAAGGAACTTCCCGGTAAATGGATTATCCTGAATGTACTAAGGATAGTACTTTTTCAGGAACTTTCCATTTATTGGCATTAATTGCCTGACGCCCTCTAGAGAAATCAGGCGATAAGCGCCGTTTGAGTAGACTGTGTCTATCACAAACGGTCCTTCCCATTTGGGTTTAAATTTACCTTTCTTCTTGGAGTTGAGGATTATCGGTCGGCGAGCAGCGAGGACCAGATCTCCTTCCTTGAAGCTTCTCTGTCGGACTCTTTTGTTAAAAGCCCTAGATATTCTGGCTTGATAAAACTCAATGTGTTGTTGAGCTTCCAAGCGCTTTTCATCCAACATTTCGAGTTCTTCGAGACGTTTTTGATGTTGTTCTTCTGTCGTCATCTCAGTTGCGAGATCGATCCGAAGGGATGGGATTTGGATTTCCAATGGTAGCACAGCTTCACATCCGTATACCAACGAATATGGGGTAGCTCTTGTAGGTGTGCGTATGGTAGTACGATAAGCCCAGAGTGCTTCATCGAGTTTATCATCCCAGTCTCGTTTATTCGTCTTCACGAGCTTTGACAATATTTTGATGATCGTCTTGTTAAAAGCCTCAGCTAATCCATTCGAGGCGGGATAATAAGCTGTTGACGAAACATCTTGAATTTTGAACTTGTCGCAAAACCTGACAAAAGCATTGCTTATAAACTGTGGGCCATTATCATGAATGATCCGTCTTGGCACGCTGTGTCGATATATGACATGATGCTTGATGAAATTGATGACGTTGTTCGTCTTCACTTCTCTAAGTGGAATCGCTTCAGCCCACTTTGAAAAGTAATCCGTGATTGCGAGAATAAATCGATCGCCTTTGACTGAAGGGGGAAAAATAGGACCGACAATGTCCATACCCCATGTTTCGAATGGCCAAGACGTGGTTGACGTGTGTAAACGCTCTGGTGGTTGATGCATATAATTTGCATGTACTTGACAAGCATGACATTCTCGGGCGTATTTGAGTGTACGCGTATAAAAATGCCTATAGGTGTCTGCGCATAGCTCGAGACAAAGTTATTTGGTGGCTCACACAAAGAACTGATATTTCAGTTATGATACGATTCTAATCTGAAGAAAATCAAAACATGAAAGTTATAGATCTCTTTGTCAGCTTTCCAATGCATCTTGGATCAGGTCATTTGGAGATCATATGAGAAAGTTATGATCACAATACCCGAGACACTCACAAGTGTCTCGGCCTGGCCGAGCCACCTAGATCTGGGCCCAGATCTGAGCCCAGATCTGGTTTTAAATGTCTATAAATAGACTTGAGGGCTCATTGTTTAAAGGGTTGGACTTTTGAGATCTTGGAGGCTAAAAGGTTGGATCTTTGAGGAGGATTTTGGAGAGCCGAAACTCTGCTGGATTGAGAACTCGCCTTCGGATTTTCAAGCTTAGAAGACTCGGACTCTAAGATATGGTTCTTGGCGATCATCCTCGCTATAATAGGCAAGAGTTCGAGAGAGATCAGATCTGAGATCTACATGGTTTCCCTCCGGATCAAAGCTTAGCCTTTGATCCCGAGAAGAGTCTCAATTTCGCTTGGTCGATTTCGATACTTGGGCTATTATTTCCTTGGCGAAATAATCCCCTCGGCTGTTATTTCCTTGGAGAAATAACACCCGCTATACCGTGTAGATCCGACCGGATCGAGATCGCGCGGTGGTCCACGGATAAACCCCGACGCAGGCAAAGAACCCACGCAAGCGAGTGACCGCAAAACAGGAGCTCGTGATTCGTTCGACATAGAAGGAAAAAGTTGTAATTTTTATTTCTTTTTTTGATTTCGTTGTAACCGGATCTTATAAAAAGACCGGATCTTTGTAATCGATAAACTGTTACTAAAGAGTATGATGAATTCAATGAAGAATATAATTTTTCCCGCGAACAATCTGGCGACCACAGTGGGAGCCGCCGATCTCGCTGCCGAGATCGAAGCGTCGTAGCCGCGGATTTCAATCCCGGTCGTGGAGGAGGTCGAGTATGAATTCAACCAGCAGAAGTTCGAGGAGTACCTGTCATCCTCGTCCGGATCCACCTCCCCCCGAAAGTCCAAAAAGTTCTCCTCCAAGAGGAAAGTCCGTTGGTATGAAGAAATGGAGAATACCAAAGCAGAACTCACCCCAGCTGATGCCGAAGTTGCATCGGGTGAAGTTCCACCGGCCTCCAGGCAGGTCAAATCCGCCACTGAAGGCGTGGTGACTCTCTCTAAGAGAGCCCGCCAAAGGTAACGTCAACGCCTTGCGAAACAATTCGCAAAGGCAATAGAGTCCGTTGACGGGATCCGCTACAACGCGGATCTAAAGATCAAGAGAGGCAAACAGCCTCAACAACCAGTGAATGGTAGCTTCTCCAAGCCGCCAACGAACGAATGGGTCAGTGTCAAACGGAATCGATCAACGCTCGAGGAGCGCATTCGCAAGCGCCGCGCACTGTCAGCGCAAGCACGGGCTCAAGTCGAAGAAGCCCGTAGAAAGCTGCAGAAAGAAGTGGCCAAGAAACGGCCACCAACCCGCCAAGTATGGAGGCCTAAGTCTGAAACGGCGATTCAGGCTAAGAAGCAACCATTGCAGCCTTCAACAAAGGTTCCACCTCTGGTGAACCAACCTAAATCGCCAGGAGATCCAGCAGGACCGTCCCAGAAAAGGAGGTCAATTTTGGAGCGCCTCGGTCCACTTCCCGAGGAGCGATGCAAAGCTCCAGCTCAAGAACGTTTGGGCCCACTAAAGAAGCCCCGAACGAATCAACATGTTGGGGGTCGCCGCCACCCTCAGCATGATAAGGAGTTTATGACAGATAAGCGCACCACTTTGCGCATTGAAGTCCAGGAGCCCGCTGAGAATTCACGCCCACAAAGGCATGTTTCGAGTCGCGTGACTCTCGAAAGCCCGAAGAAGGCAGTTCGCCCTCAGAAGGAAAAATTATCGTCTGATAACGATGACGTTATACCTGAGAAATCGTGCCAACACACGATAGGTTACTCCGGCCTTCAAACCGACGAGATGTACTATCATGTTGGGGGTACGAGCAAAGCCAGAAAGAGAAGTCCTCGAAGGCTAGAAACTCAATGCCCCTGTTCCAAACTCATCCGGACGGTATTGTCTGAGTACAACTGTATCAAGGCGGTCCCCGAAAGAGTTTCATTTTTCGAAAGGCTCAGCACCGAAATGCCAAAACCAAGGCCTAGGCGTTTCCAATGAAGAAGAACGGGAGTCGAAGATCGAGAATTTCCGAGGGTCACCACTAACATGACCAGCAAAAGGACATCGACACAGGGTAATCCCGAGTCGATTCCGGAAATACCTCGGCGTGTAACTCGTTTGCAGTCCGGAGCCATCATACGAGCAACCTATGGTAGGGTTCAGACAAGATTACCTTCAGAGGACGAAGAATCGGATGCCTACTCTGCAATCGCATCAGATAACACAGTGTCCAGTGAAGGACAACCCCGTGAGTCATTTATGATAAGCGCGGAATAAGTGGCCAAGATGCTCGAAGAAGCCATGGCCAAACAACAGGAGAGCTTCAGGTTCGAGATGCAGATGGCCATACAGAATATGAGGGAGATGCATGACCAACAGATCCAAGCACTGACAAACCGGCAAGGCGAACCAAGTCGTCGTAACCAGGTTAACCAGGAAGATGAGGACACGCATGCGGATGAAGCTCACAATGCCAATAATCCTCCCGTCAATGTAGGGGGTGGTAATGAGAATGCCAGCGAAGATACAGGTGAGAGTTTGAAGATCAAAAATCTCGAGATCAAAATCAATACGTTGATTTCCGCTCAAGAGATAAAGAAGACAGGCATTCCTTGTCCATACCCGAGAGAATAGGAATCAATCCCGTATCCGGCGAAGTTCAACTTAATCAACTTCACGCCATTTGATGGGAAGGGTTCACCCACTCAACATGTGATTTACTTCAAATCACACTTGGGGGTTATTTCTGGTAACGAACCTCTGATGGTACGGTCCTTCGTTGGCACTCTTCGTGGAGCCGCCTTCGATTGGTATCGCCGCCTCAAACCAGGAAGTGTGAACAGCTGGGACGATATGGAGACTAAGTTCCTCACCAATTTATTCGATGACGACACCGAGATATCTATCGGGTCGTTGCTCGATGAGAAACAGAAAGACGGGGAATTAGTGGATACCTTCGTCAAAAGGTTCCGGAACAAGGCGATGAATTGTCGGGACCCGATCACGGAAGAGTTCATTCTCCAGACTTGCCACAACAACCTTGCGTTGGACGTGTTGGAAGTAATGGGGACAGCACCGTCCAAAACGTGGAAGGATTTGAAGGTCCGAGGGGAACAAGCCGAGCGATTCCTCAGAAGGAAGAAGGCGGAGAGAGGCCAGCAGGCGACGAATGCTCCAACACAGAATTTTAACCAACGAGGTAAAGGTAAGGCGCATGCTAATGCAGTTGATGCTAATCAAACTTTTCAATTACAACCTTAGCAACAGCAGCAGCGGCAACAACGGCCTCAGAATCAGAAATCTTCGGAGCTAAGGTTTCCTAAAGTTTACTCCTTCAAAGATGATGAAGTTCCCGGCATCTTCAAGTACCTGTTGGAGAATAATAAAATCCAGCTGCCAGCGATCGTAGATCAAGAAGGGGTCAGCAAAGTGACTGATCCGAAGTATTGCGCGTACCATAGAGCGGTCCATCACCCTACGAGGTCATGCTATCATCTCAAGGACAAGATCCAGGCATTAATTGATGTGGGCGTCATAACCCCGAAGCCGTCCAAGAACGTGGGAGCAAATGCAGTATCGATCAGCTTTGGATCAGTGCCCACGACATGGTTCGAGCCAAAACGCATCACCAAGGTAGGAATGAAGATGGTGAACGATGACCCATACGGACAGCGCCAAAAAGGACTTGTGCCACACACAGCCCCAAACGGCGAAATCCTCTGGGTCCATCCTGATCTTATTGAAGATGATCAGTGGGCGACTTCCTCGACCAAGAAGGGTAAAGGCAAGTCCTGCAAAGATACTTCTATAATCTTCGAAGAAGATGGTGATGAAGCTCCTACCTTCCCGCTCTCCGAAGAAGAACAAGAAGTCTTTGCCACTAGAAGCGAAAATCAATACCACTTCAACTATCCATCGCCTAGTGATCAGTTAGCTGAGCAGGGGGTGACTAAACGGGGACCAGGCAAAACTCTCACAGAGATGGGGGTGATTGCAGTTCCTAAACCGGTTGAAGATGCTCGACGATAGCCGGTGGATAAACAGAAAGAAAAGAGACCCCAGGAGGTGCAGAATCCGAAGCAGTCTAGTTTCAATCGTCCGATTGGAAGAGATAAACCGGAGATCTCGAACACTCCGCGCATCTTCGATATTATGGCTCAACTAGCTAATATTCCAGTGCGTATAACACTATATGAGTTGCTACGGTTATCTAAAGAGACCAGGAAAGCCTTACAAGAGGCCTTAGCCGATTCAGAAGCATTCCTTACTCGGATCAAGCCGGTGCCGGAAGAGCCAGAACCGTTAACTCAACACTGTAATATAGCGGCCAAGAACATTCCCTGCATTACCTTCACCAAATAGGATATGCAGACGAAGAATTCGAACCATGATCGACCCCTATACTTTATCGGGTACATTGGCTCCAGCGAAGTCAACCGAATTCAAGTGGATCCGGGTTCCGCTGTGAGTATTATGCCGCTTCGCTTCATGCATAGCCTCGGCATTCCAGTCAGTAAATTGGCGTCTACAGGCACTGTTATTTACGGATTCAACACCAGCGGGTCAAGGCCTTTGGGAAAGATCCGGATAAAATGTCAAATGGGTGATCTGAAGACGGAGGTCACATGTTACGTGATTGATGCTGAGACGTCATATAACCTACTACTGGGTCGGCCTTGGATCCATAGTAACATTATAATTCCTTCCACTCTCCATCAGTGTTTGAAATATGTTGACACTGATGGTAAGGTCAGGACGGTGGTCACGGATAAGCAACCATTCAAAGGGTTTGAGAATTATTTCACCGATTCTCTCCTTTATGGTAACGAATCCGATACTGAACCATCGGCCGAGGGCACGGACAGCGGAGAAGAAGCTGATACCGAAGTCGGATTTGATTACAATGGAGATTTTGTTTTTAATGACATTGTACCCTTTGTAATCAATCTTGACGATGAACAATCGTCAGATGGCAGTTGTAACTGGAAACTTGCCAATAATGAAATAAATGATGATTTAGAGTACTCACTGTCTCTTGATGATGTGATAAAGGGATTGTATGATAATCCCGATTTATACATGCCGCTTCGATCATCCTATATAGCAAAGAAAAGCCTCCAGCATTCTTTCGGGACAACCCTGGTTATCCCTGCCAAGATAGGAGGCGAAAAAGAAGTGATTTACGGCAAAGGAGAGAGTTTTCCGTTACCAGATTATTTCTTAAGAGAAGATGAGAATGATGACAAATCTGGTCTGTATTTATCTAAGTATAGTCCGAAAGCGCGCAAGCTCATGGAAAAACAGGGATATGATTTCACACTCGGAGAAGGTTTATACTTCGATCGAGGTGCCAGTATTCCAGTCAAAGCGGCATATGTACCGAAAGGGAAATCGGATGATTATTATAAATTCATACGAGGTTTAGGCTATGCCTCCTCATCTGATGACGAATGTTGTTGGCAAGTCATCGATCAAATTGCTAACAAAGGTAAAGAAGGGTATTCCTCTGATTCTTCAACTTGGGACTCCGATACAAGTCTGGGGGAAGTATTCAAAGCCCTAATGGCGAACATGGCTACAGCTGATCCATCCACAATGGAGGACGACGATCAAATGCCAACATGGGAAGACCCATGGGTTAATCACCTGAACATGTAGTATGGTGATAGATTTGAACAGAGGGAACCCCCCACTGAAGATAAAGTAGTCCAAATTAATATGGGCGATGAAGCCAACCCAAAGCCCATATTCATCAGTGATAGTCTTCCCCCAAATGAAAAGGAAGAATTAATCGCTCTTATCAGAGAATATATTGATGTCTTCACCTGGAACTATGAAGACATGCCAGGGCTCGATCCCAATGTGGTAGTGCATCGCCTCGATATCAAGTCGGATGCTAAACCTGTCAAACAACAGCAAAGACGGTTTCGTCCGCAGATTATGGAAGCCATCGAGGCAGAGGTTAAGAAATTGATCGACTCAGGATTTATCCGAGAGGAGCAACATCCAGACTGGCTAGCCAATATTGTTCCAGTCATGAAGAAGAACGGTAAAATCAGGATTGGCATCGATTTTAGAAACCTGAACGCGGCATGTCCAAAAGACAACTTCCCTCTCCCAATCACTGATGTCATTATCGATAATACATGTGGATTTGAGAGAATGTCCTTTATGGATGGCTTTTCAAGATATAGCCAAATCAAGATGCACCCAGATGACGAGAAGCATACAGCGTTCAGAATGCCCCTCGGTTTCTTTTGCTACACGGTGATGCCTTTCGGTCTGAAGAATGTAGGCGCCACGTACCAGCGTGCAATGACTAAGATTTTCTAAGAACATCTCAGGAAAACGGTTGAGTGCTACGTTGATGATTTGGTTGTGAAAAGCCACAACAAAGAAGATCACATCAAGGATTTGAAGACGATGTTCGATCTCATGCGGAGTCATCAATTGAAGATGAACCCCACTAAATCCTTCCTTGGAATGTCCAGCGGAAAATTCCTTGGATTCGTCGTCACCACTAAAGGTATACATATCGATCCTAACAAGGTGAAGGCGATACATGAATTGCAACCCCCGAGAAATCTAAGGGAACTCAGAGGATTGCAAGGGTGTTTAGCTTACATCCGGCGGTTCATCTCAAATCTTTCTGGGAAGTGCCAACCATTCTCTAAGATAAACAAGAAAAGTGTGTCATTTATTTGGGACGACGCCTGCCAAAAAGCACTCGAAGACATCAAAACGTATCTGACGAATCCCCCTGTTCTTGTCACACCAAAATCAGGTAAACCGTTCTTGATTTACATCAAGGCGATGAACCATTCGATAAGTGCTTTATTAGCACAAGACGATGATAATGGTCACGAACAGGCGGTTTATTACTTAAGTCGGACTTTGTTAGGCGCTGAGTCCCGATATCCGATGATTGAGAAAGAATGCCTCGCATTAGTATTCGCAGTACAAAAGATGCGGCATTACTTGGTCGGACAGACGATTTACGTCATTTCTAACGTTAATCCAGTACGAGTATTTATGACGCAACCGGGTTCGATGAATTGGCGGTTAGCGAAATAGGCCCTTCTCTTGTCCCAGTATGATTTGCACTTCAAACAGCAGAAGTCGATCAAAGGACAAGAGATTTGTGATCTTATGGCGGCAAACCCGATGACAGATACGGCAGAAGTGTATGATGACTTGCCGGATGAAACCCACGAGGTTAACACCACGTCGCACCAACAAGTATGGCAATTATACTTTGATGGTGCTTCGAGAGCAGCTAATGTGGCAATAAACCCTGGATGTTCTAGAGTCTACTCCGGAGTTGGAGTTGTCTTAATTTCCCCGGGGAAGCATGTGATGCCTCGAGCTTATTCACTAACTGATCCATGTTCCAATAACGTAGCCGAGTACAACGCGCTCCTCATTGGACTCAGTTTCGCCAAGGAGCTGGGGGTCGAATATCTCAAAGCTTTTGGAGATTCTCAATTGATAGTCAATCAAGTCCGTGGAGAGTATGAAGTCAAGAACCAAGACCTGATCCCATACCACCAGGAGGCTGTCAAAATGGCAGATTCTTTTAAAGAATTCTTTATTGAATACATCCCTCGTCTCCAGAACGCTTATGCGGATGCACTGGCAGCACTAGCAGTATCACTTGCGCAGCCGCCCGAAACCGAACTGCTAGTCACAGTAAGATCGCATTAACTCTTCATACCCATATACAATATGGATATCGAAGAGGAAGATGATAGAAACGTAAACGCCAAGGAGGTGAACTCAACTCAAATCGGGTCTGAGTCCCGAGATTGGTGTTTTCCCATCATTGACTACGTCCAATATGGTATTCTGCCAGAGGATGTAATAGAAAGGGAATCAATCCGCCGAAGAGCACCAAGGTTCTTCTATAATACCGAGACTCGTATATTATACCGTCGAGGGTATGATGATTTGCTACTCTGATGCCTTTCGAACGAAGAAGCAGAAGAAGTTCTTAAGGAAGCACACGAAGGAGAATGCGGTGCGCATCAGCCTGGTCCCAAACTGTATAATCGCATCAGAAGAATGAGATATTTTTGGCCAACAATGGTTCGTGACGCGATCGAATACGCCCGAGGATGTCACGCCTGTCAAGTACATGCAAATTATATGCACCAACCACCGGAGTGGTTACACACGTCAACCACGTCTTGGCCATTCGAGACGTGGGGTATGGACATTGTCGGTCCTATTTTTCCCCCTTCCGTCAAAGGTGATCAATTTATTCTCGTAATCACGGATTACTTTTCAAAGTGGGCTGAAGCGATTCCGCTCAAAGAAGTGAAGACGAACAACGTCATCAATTTCATCAAGTATCATGTCATATACCGACACGGCGTGCCAAGACGGATCATTCATGACAACGGTCCACAGTTCATAAGCAACGTTTTCATCAGGTTTTGTGACAAGTTCAAAATTCAAGATGTTTTGTCAACAGCTTATTATCCCGCTGCGAATGGATTAGCTGAGGCTTTTAACAAGACGATCATTAAGATCTTGTCAAAACTCGTGAAGACCAATAAACGAGACTGGGATGATAAACTCGGTGAAGCACTCTGGGCTTATCGGACCACCATACGCACACCTACAGGAGCTACCCCATATTCGTTGGTATACGGATGTGAAGCTGTGCTACCACTGGAAATCCAAATCCTATCCCTTCGGATTGCTCTCGCAACGGAGATGACGACGGAAGAACAACATCAGAAACGTCTCGAAGAACTCGAAATGTTGGATGAAAGACGCTTGGAAGCTCAACAACACATCGAGTTTTATCAAGCCAGAATATCTAGGGATTTTAACAAAAGAGTCTGACAGAGAAGCTTCAAGGAAGGAGATCTAGTCCTCGCTTCTCGCCGACCGATAATCCTCAATTCCAAGAAGAAGGGTCAACTTAAACCCAAATGGGAAGGACCGTTTGTGATAGACACAGTCTACTCAAACGGCGCATATCGCCTCATTTCACTAGAGGGCGTCAGTCAATTAATGCCAATAAATGGGAAGTTCCTGAAAAAATATTATCCCTAGTACATTCAGGATAACCCATTTATCGGGAAGTTCCTCGAAGAATATTACACTTAATATTCTAGAGGATAACCCAAAATTATTTCTACCACCAAAATCTCTCACTGATCGATTTCAATTGACAGTGAGTCCACCAAAACTGTCTTTCTGGTCTAAGCCACCAACAAATTTCCCTCTTGATTCTTTCCACGAACAAGAGGCCCACTTTCAATTCATAGCCTCCTTTCGATAAACGAAAGAACTCTCCTCTTTTCTCTTTGGTTAAACCTTTTCACGGTCATAACCAAAGTTGAAATTTCATTTCGATAAACGAAAAACTCATCTAGATAACCGATCCTATAAAAGGTAAGCTTATTTAGATCTTTCGGATTCTCGGAGTGGAGATCCCACTTCTAGTTTCTTTCTTGCACTGGAAATAAAATATAAAATTCTTCCTTTCCAGAACCAAGGAATAGAATATAAAATTCTTCCTTCCTTGTTCGGGGAATAGAATATAAAATTCTTCCTTCCCACACCAATCCTTTTCAGAGAATTTAGGATTCATCCTAGGAAGTTTATCCCGAATCCTAAGCAGGGATAACTCTGCGCCTAACACGCGCTGCTGGTTTAGTCTTTCTCCGTAGAAGAAGACACCAGAGTTCGATTCTGGGGTATTTTATCCTGAAACCTAAGTAGGGATAAGTCTGCGCCTAACATGCGCCGCCGGTTAGTTCTTAACTGGTAAAAGGAACACTCGCCCACATATTCAACATTGTGGCAGGTTGTTATTAATAACACCAAAATCCACACCTTACACGCATGGGGAATTTCATCCTGAATCCTAAGAAAGGATGTGCCGACGCCTAACATGCGCCACCAGTTTAGTCTTTATCCGCAGAAAAAGACACCAGAGTTCGATTCTGGGGTATCTTATCCTGAAACCTAAGTAAGGATAAGTCAGCGTCTAATACACGTTGCCGGGTAGCCTATTTCCGTAACAATGGCGAAGTATACGTATTCAAAGTCGTAGCAAAGAGTCTAAGGGAGTTCATTCCGTTAGCACAACGTTACATGCAGAACGGATTTAGACAATCCGCATGCTAGCCCGACTCAAACGGTAGTCGGTAAAGGCTAATCAAATCCGTTGAAGGCTGGGGGTTAGCCAAAAATCCTAAAGTCAACGCCTAACACGCGTCGCCGGGTAGCCGATTCCCGTAACAAATGGTAAAGCCTATGTATTCAACATCATAGCACAAAGTCTAAGGGAGTTCATTCCTTTACCACAACGTCACATGCGGAACGGACTAAAACAATCCGCATGTAAGCCCGATTCAAACGGTAATCGGTAAGAGCACGTCAAATCCGTTGAAGGCTGAGGATTTGCTAAAAATCCTAAGTCAACGTCTCATACACGTCGCTGTTTAGTCTTTTCACAGGAGAAAGACGAAGTCTACGTATTCAATATCGTAGCACTAAAAGGGTTAACTCTTTTAGCTTAACGTCACATGCAGAACGGACTTAAACAATCTGCATGCTAGCCCGACTCAAACGGTAGTCGGTAAAGGCTTATCAAACCCGTTAATGGCTAAGAATTTGCCAAAAATTCTATAAATATGAGTCATTGACGCATCAACTTCATAGATTGGTCTCGTGACTCGAATATCTGCCACACTCCAATGCCTTAAGAGCCTAAAACTGTGTATACTCCAGCAGACGTACGAGTATAAACTGTGTCGAACGCCGGACAACGCGTCGCAATGAAGCTCGGACGCCGGACAAAGCGTCACAAGGAAACTCAAACGCCGGACAACGCGTCACAATGAAGATTCAACACCGACAATCGATGGTCAGTTCTATGTTGAAATAGCAAACTCGAGCTAGAAAGTCAGGAAATCGAGAATTGACTTCAAGTTCAAAATTCCGACAAACGGTCAGACAATAAATGCAGCACCGGAACCCTTACAGACATTCAACAAAGCACCGAATAGCCTGGAGGACTGAAGGAATCAAGAATAAAAGCCATTCCAAATATCCCGTCATAACCGATTGAAGGATGGGACGATCATATCCAAAGTATTCCAGACTCTTCTATAAAAGAATGAGGCTAAAATACTTTGGAGGGGGTATCTGTAGGCGTATAAAAATGCCTATAGGTTTCTGCGCATAGCTCGAGACAAAGAGAAGGCGATGAACGCCATTATCCAAGTCGAAGGGGATTATCCGAGTCAAAGAAGATCATCTGATACTGACAAGCGTATGAAGTGAAACAAGTGGCCCGTACGCTCACCGGCCACCTCCAAGTGGCCAATGTGCTCACCGGCCATCGCCAAGTGGCCCGCGTGCTCACCGGCCAGCTCCAAGTGGTCAACACGCTCACCGCCCGCTTCCAAGTGGCCCACATACTCATCATCCACCTCTGAGTTACAAAATGTATGAAATGAATCAGTGAAGCATACGAGTCAACGTGACACGCGAAACGGCAAAACGACTCAGCTAGGAGTTGTGTCTCGCCCACACAATGAGTGGCTCGACCATTGTAAACCCACACCATAAGTGGCTCAGCCATTGAAAGTTGTAAGTCTCTTCGTCAGCTTTCTAACGCATCTTGAATCATCTCATTCCGAGATCGGACGAGAGAGTTAGAGCCAAAATACCCGAGGACGTACGAAGGCAAAACGAATCAGCTAGGAGTTGTGTCTCGCCCACACAATGAGTGGCTCGGCCATTGTAAGCCCATACCATGAGTGGCTCGGCCATTGAAAGTTATAAGTCTCTTCGTCAGCTTTCTAACGCATCTTGAATCATCTCATTCCGAGATCAGACTAGAGAGTTAGAGCCAAAATACCCGAGGACGTACGAAGGCAAAACGACTCAGCCAGGAGTTGTGTCTCGTCCACACAATGAGTGGCTCGGCCATTGTAAGCCCACACAATGAGTGGTTTGGCCATTGAAAGTTATAGGTTTTTTCTCCAGCTTTCCAAATCATCTTGAATCACCTCATTCTGAGATCGGACAAGAGAGTTAGAGCCAAAATACCCGATGACGTACGAACTGGCTCGCACAGTGCCGAGCCACCATTTGGTGGCTCACACGACTGATATTTCAGTTATGATGTGATTCTAATCTGAAGAAAATCAAAACATGAAAGTTATAGATCTCTTTGTCAGCTTTCCAATGCATCTTGGATCAGGTCATTTGGAGATCATATGAGAAAGTTATAATCAAAATACCCGAGACACTCACAAGTGTCTCGGCCTGGCCGAGCCACCTGGCCGAGCCACCTAGATCTGGGCCCAGATCTGAGCCCAGATCTGGTTTTAAATGTCTATAAATAGACTTGAGGGCTCATTGTTTAAAGGGTTGGACTTTTGAGATCTTGGAGGCTAAAAGGTTGGATCTTTAAGGAGGATTTTGGAGAGCCGAAACTCTGCTGGATTGAGAACTCGCCTTCGGATTTTCAAGCTTAGAAGACTCGGACTCTCAGATCTGGTTCTTGGCGATCATCCTCGCTATATTAGGCAGGAGTTCAAGAGAGATCAGATCTGAGATCTACACGGTTTCCCTCCGGATCAAAGCTTGGCCTTTGATCCCGAGAAGAGTCTCGATTTCGCTTGGTCGATTTCGATACTTGGGCTATTATTTCCTTGGCGAAATAATCCCCTCGGCTGTTATGTCCTTGGCGAAATAACACCCGCTATACCGTGTAGATCCGACCAGATCTAGATTGCGCGGTGGTCCACGGATAAACCCCGGCGCAGACAAAGAACCCACGCAAGCGAGTGACCGCAAAACAGGAGCTCGTGATTCGTTCGACATAGAAAGAAAAAGTTATAATTTTTATTTCTTTTTTTGATTTCGTTGTAACCGGATCTTATAAAAAGACCGGATCTTTGTAATCAATAAACTGTTACTAAAGAGTACGATGAATTCAATGAAGAATACGATTTTTCCCGCGAACATTGAGTACATCATGAACCATTGTCGGCCAAAAATATCCCATTCTCCTGATACGATCATACAGCTTGGGACCGGGCTGGAGCGCACCACATTCTCCTTCATGTGCTTCCTTAAGAACTTCTTCTACTTTTTTGTTCGAAAGGCATCGGAGTAACAAACCATCGTACCCCCGACGGTACAATGTATGAGTCTCGGTATTATAGAAGAATCTCGGTGCTCTTCGGCGGATTGATTACCTTTCTTTTACATCCTTTGGCAAAATACCATATTGGACGTAGTCAACGATAGGAAAACGCCAATCTCGGGACTCAGACTCAATTTGAGTTGAGTTCACCTCCTTGGCTTTTATGTTTTTATCATCTTCCTCTTCGATATCCATATTGTATATGGGTATGCAGAGTTGATGCGATCTTACTGTGACTAGCAATTCAGTTTCGGGAGGCTACGTAAGTGATACCGCTAGTGCTGCCAGTGCATCCGCATAAATATTCTGGAGATGAGGGATATATTCAATAAAGAATTCTTTAAAAGAATCTGCCAATTTGATGGCCTCCTGGTGGTACGGGATCAGGTCTTGATTCCTGACCTCATACTCTCCACGGACTTGGTTGACTATCAATTGAGAATCTCCAAAAGCTCCTAGATATTCGACCCCCAGCTCCTTAGCGAAGCTGAGTCCAATGAGAAGCGTGTTGTACTCGGCTACGTTATTGGAACATGGACCAGTCAGTGAATAAGCCCGAGGAATTACATGCTTCCCTGGGGAAACTGAGAAAACTCCAACTCCGGAGGAGACCTTAGGACATCCGAGGGTTACTGCCATATTAACTGCTCTCGAAGCACCGTCAAAGTATAATTGCCATACTTGTTGGTGTGATGTAGTGTTAACCTCATGGGTTTCATCCGGCAAGTCATCATATACTTCTGCCGTATCTGTTGTCGGGTTTGTCGCCAAAAGATCACAAATCGCTTGTCCTTTGACCGACTTCTGCTATTTGAAGTGCAAATCATACTGGGACAAGAGAAGGGCCCACTTCGCTAAACGCCAATTCATCGAACCCGGTTGAGTCATAAATACCCATACTGGGTTAACGTTAGAAATGACGTAAATCATCTGTCCAACCAAGTAATACCGCATATTTTGTACTGCGAATACCAATGCGAGGCATTCTTTTTCAATCATTGGATATCGAGACTCGGCGCCTACTAAGGTCCGACTTAGGTAATAAACTGCCTGTTCGTGACCGTTATCATCGTCTTGTGCTAATAAAGCACTTATTGAGTGGTTCATCGCCTTGAGATAAATCAAGAACGGTTTACCTGATTTCAGTGCAACGAGAACAGGAGGATTCGTCAGATATGTTTTGATATCTTCGAGTGCTTTTTGGCAGGCGTCGTCCCAAATAAATGACACACCTTTCTTGTTTAGCTTAGAGAATGGTTGGCACTTCCCAGAAAGATTTGAGATGAACCGTCGGATGTAAGCTAAACGCCCTTGCAATCCTCTGAGTTCTCTTAGATTTCTAGGGGGTTGCAGTTCATGTATCGCCTTCACCTTATCAGGATCGATATGTATACCTTTAGTGGTGACGACGAATCTAAGGAATTTTCCGCTGGACATTCCAAGGAAAGATTTAGTGGGGTTCATCTTCAATTGATGACTCCGCATGAGATCGAACATCGTCTTCAAATCCTTGATGTGATCTTCTTTGTTGGGGCTTTTTACAACCAAATCGTCAACGTAGCACTCGACTGTTTTCCTGAGATGTTCTTGGAAAATCTTAGTCATTGCTCGCTAGTACGTGGCGCCTGTATTCTTTAGACCGAAAGTCATCACCGTATAGCAAAAGACACCGAGGGGCGTTCTGAACGCTGTATGCTTCTCGTCATCCGGGTGCATCTTGATCTGGTTATATCCTGAAAAGCCATCCATAAAAGACATTCTCTCAAATCCGCACGTATTGTCGATGATGACGTCCGTGATTGGGAGAGGAAAGTCATCTTTTGGACATGCCGCATTCAGGTTCCTGAAGTCGATGCAGATCCTAATTTTACCATTCTTCTTCATGACGGGAACAATATTGGCTAGCCAGTCTGGATGTTGCTCCTCTCGGATAAATCCTGAGTCGATCAACTTCTTAACCTCTGCCTCAATGGCTTCCATAATCTACGGACGAAACTATCTTTGCTGTTGTTTGACAGGTTTGGTATCTGACTTGATATCGAGGCGGTGCATTGCCACATTGGGGTCGAGCCCTGGCATGTCCTCATAGTTCCAAGCGAAGACGTCAATGTATTCCCTGATGAGAGCAATTAATTCCACCTTCTCATCTGGGGGAAGACTATCGCTGATGAATATGGGCTTTGGGTTGGCCTCGTCGCCCATGTTGATTTGCACTATTTTATCTTCAGTAGGGGGTTCCCTCTGTTCAAACCTATCACCATACTGCACGTTCAGGTGATGAACCCATGGGTCTTCCCATGTTGGCATTTGATCGTCGTCTTCCATTGTGGATGGATCAGCTGTAGCCATGTTCGTCATTAGAGCTTTGAATACTTCCCCCAGACTTACATCGGAATCCCATTCCGAGGAATCTGACGAGTACCCATCTTTGTATTGCTCAGATGATTGGTTATTGATTAACTAGCAACATTCGTCTTCTGAAGAAGAGACATACCCTAATCCTCGCCTGAATTTATAATAATTATCCGGTTTCCCTTTTGGTACATATGCCGCTTTGGCTAGAATACGGGAACCTCGATCGAAGTATAAACCTTCTCCGAGTGTGAAATCATATCCCTGTTTTTCCATGAGCTTGCGCGCTTCTGGACTATACTTAGATAAATGTCGACCAGGTTTGTTATCATTCTCATCTTCTCTTAAGAAATGATCTGGTAATGGAAAACTCTCTCCTTTACCGTAAATCACTTCTTTTTCACCTCTTATTTTGGCAGGGACAATAAGGGTTGTTCCGAAAGAATGCTGGAGGTGTTTCTTTGTTATATAAGACGACCGAAGCGGTGTATATAAATCGGGATTATCATACAATCCCTTTATCACATCATCAAGAGACAGTGAGTACTCTAAATCATCATTTATTTTATTATTAGTAAGCTACCAGTTACAACAGCCATCTGACGATTGTTCATCGTCAAGATTGATTACAAAGGGTACAATGTCGTTTAAAACAAAACCTCCATCGTAATCAAATCCGGCTTCGGTATCAGCATCTTCTCCGCTGTCCGTGCCTTGGGCCGATGGTTCAGTATCGAATTCGTTACCATAAAGGAGAGAATCAGTGAAATAATTCTCAAACCCTTTGAATGGTTGCTTATCCGCGACCACCGTCCTAACCTTACCATCAGTGTCGACATATTTCAAACACTGATGGAGAGTGGAGGGAATTATAACGTTACCATGGATCCAAGGTCGACCCAATAGTAAGTTATATGAAGTCTCGGCATCAATCACATAACATGTGATTTCTGTCTTCAAATCACCCATTTGACATTTTATCCGGATCTTGCCCAAGGGTCTTGACCCGCTAGTATTGAATCCATAGATAACAGTGCCTGTGGATGCCAACTTACTAACTGGAATGCCGAGGCTATGCATCAAGCGAAGCGGCATAATATTCACAGCGAAACCCGGATCCACTTGGATTCGGTTGACTTCGCTGGAGCTAATGTACCCGATAAAATATAGAGGTCGATCATGGTTCAAATTCTTCGTCTGCATATCCTCTTTGGTGAAGGTAATGCAGGGAAGGTTTTTAGCCGCTATATTACAGTGTTAAATCAACAGTTCTGGATCTTCAGGTACCGGCTTGATCTGAGTAAGGAACACTTCTGAATTGGCCAAGGCTTCTTGCAAGGCTTCCCTGGTTTCTTTAGACAACCGTAGCAACTCATATAATGTTATCCGTACTGGAATGTTAGCTAGTTGAGCCATAATATCGAAGATGCGCGGGGTGTTCGAGCTCTCCGGTTTATCTCTTCCTATCGGACAATTGAAACGAGACTGCTTCGGATTCTGTACCTCTTGGGGCCTTTTTTCTTTCTATTTATCAGCCGGCTGTCGTCGAGCTTCTTCAACCGGTTTAGGAGCCGCAATCACCCCCAGTTCCGAGAGAGTTTTGGCTGGTCCCCGTTTAGTCACCCCCTGCTCAGCTACCTGGTCACTAGGTAATAGATAGTTGAAGTGATACTGGTTTCCGCTTCTAGTGGCAAAAACTTCTTGTTCTTCTTCGGAGAGCGGGAAGGTAGGAGCTTCATCACCATCCTCTTCGAAGATAGCGGAAGTAGCGTTGCAGGACTTGCCTTTACCCTTTCTGGTCGAGGAAGTCGTCCACTGATCGTCTTCAATAAGATCAGGATGGACCCAGAGGATTTCGTCGTTTGGGGCTGTGTGTGGCACAAGTCCTTTTTGGCGCTGTCCGTATGGGTCGTCATTTATTGTCTTCATTTCCACTTTGGTGATGCGTTTTGGTTCAAACCACGCTGTGGGTACCGATCCAAAGCTGATTGATACTGCATTTGCTCCTACGTTCTTGGACGGCTTCGGGGTTATGACGCCCACATCAATTAACGCCTGTATCTTATCCTTGAGATGGTAGCATGACCTTGTAGGGTGATGGACCGCTCTATGGTACGCGCAATACTTCAGATTCGTCACTTTGTTAGCCCCTTCTTGATCCACGATCGCCGGCAGCTGGATTTTGTTATTTTCTAACAGGTACTTAAAGATAACGGGAACTTCGTCATCTTTGAAGGAGCACACTTTAGGAAATCTTGGCTCCGATCTTTTCTTCTGAGGCTGTTGTTGCCATTGCGACTGCGATTGTTATGGTGCTCGTTGCTGTGGCTATTGCTGAGGTTGCAATTGGAAAGTTTGATTAGCATCAACTGCATTAGCATGTGCCTTACCTTTCCCTCATGGGTTGAAATTCTGTGTTGAAGCATTCGTCGCCTGTTGGCCTCTCTCCGCCTTCTTCCTTCTGAGGAATCGCTCGGCTTGCTCTCCTCGGACCTTCAAATCCTTCCATGTTTTGGACGGTGCTGCCCCCATTGCTTCCAACACGTCCAACGCAAGGTTGTTGTGGTAAGTCTGAAGAATGAACTCCTCAGTGATCGGATCCCGACAGTTCATCGCCTTGTTCCGGAACCTTTTGATGAAGGTATCAACTAATTCCCCGTCATTCTGTTTCTCGTCAAGCAACGACCCGATGGATATCTCCGTGTCGTCATCGAAGAAGTTTGTGAGGAATTTAGTCTCCATGTCGTCCCAGCTACTCACGCTTCCTGGCTTGAGGCGGCGATACCAATCGAAGGCGGCTCCACGAAGAGTGCCAACGAAGGACCGTACCATCAGAGGCTCATTACCAGAGATAACCCCCTGGTGTGATTTGAAGTAAATCAGATGCTGAGTAGGTGAACCCTTCCCATCGAACGGCATGAAGTTAATTAGATTGAACTTCACCGGATACGAGATTGATTCCCATTCTCTTGGGTATGGACAAGGAATGCCCGTCTTCTTCGTCTCTTGAGCGGAAATCAACGTATTGATTTTGTTCTCGAGGTTTTTAATCTTCAAACATTCACCAGTATTTTCGTCAGCATTCTCGTTACCACCCCCTGCATTAACGGGAGGATTATTGGCATTGTGAGCTTCATCCGCATGTGCGTCCTCATGTTCCTAATTAACCCGGTTACGACGACTTGGTTCGGCTTGCTGGTTTGTCAGTGCCTAGATTTGTTGGTCATGCATTTCTCTCATATTCTGTATGGCCATCTGCATTTCGAATCTGAAGCTCTCCTGCTATTTGGCCATGGCTTCTTCGAGCATCTTGGCCACTTGCTCCGTACTTATCATAAGTGACTCGCGGGGTTGTCCTTCGCTGGACACTGTATTATCTGATGCGATCGCAAAGCATGCATCCGATTCTTCATCTTCTGAAGGTAATCTTGTCCGAACCCTACCATATGTTGCTCGTATGATGGCTCCAGACTGTAGACGGGTTACACGTCGGGGTATTTCTGGGATCGACTCGGGATTATCCTGTGTCGATGTCCCTTTGCTGGTCATATTGGTGGTGACCCTCGGAAATTCTCCATCTTCAACTACCGTTCTTCTTCACCGGAAACGCCTAGGCCTTGGTTTTGGCGTTTCGGTACGGAGTCTTTCGAAAACCGAAATTCTTTCGGGGACTGTCTTAGTGCAATTGCACTCAGACAACACTGCCCGAATGAGTTTGAAACAGAGGCATTGAGTTTCTAGTTCTCAAGGACTCCTTTTCTTGGATTTATTCGTACCCCCAACACGATAGTACAACTCGTCGGTTTGAAGGTCGGAGCAACCTATCGTGTGTTGGCACGACTTCTCAAGTATAACGCTATCGTCATCAGATGACAATATTTCCTTCTGAGGGGGAACTGCCTTCTTTGGGCTTTCAAGAGTCACGCGCCTTAAAACATGCCTTTGTGGACGTGAGTTCTTAGCGGGCTCCTGAACTTCAATGCGTAAATTGGTGCGCTTATCTGCCATGGACTCCTTGTCATGCTGAGGGTGGTGGCGACCCCCAGCATGTTGAGTCGTTCGGGGCTTCTTTATCGGACCCAAACGCTCTAGAACTGGAACTTTGCATCCCTCATCGGGGAGTGGACCGAGGCACTCCAAAACCGACCTCCTTCCTCGGGATGGTTCTGCGAGATCTCCCGAAGCAGCTATTGGAAGTACCAGCGACTTAGGTTGGTTCGCCGGAGTTTGAACTTGTGTTGGAGGCTGAATTGCCGCTTCAGACTTCGGCCTCCATACTTGGCGGGTTGGTGATGGCTTCTTGGCCACTTCTTTCTGCCGTCTTCTGCGGGCTTCTTGGACTTGAGCCCGTGTCTGCGCTGACAGTGCGCGGCGCTTGCGAATGCACTCATCCAGTGTCGAACGATTCCGTTTGACACGGATCCATTCGTTCATTGGCGGCTTGGAGGAGCTGCCATTCATCGGTTGTTGAGGCTGTCTGCCTCTCCTGTTCTTCAAATCCGCATTGTAGCGGATTCCGTCGGTGGACACCATCGCCTTTGCTAATTGCCGCGCCAAGCGTTAACGTCGCCTCTGGCGGGCTCTCTTTGAAAGAGTCGCTACGCCTTCAGCGACGGAGGAATTAGCCAGAACAGATCTGACCTGGTTGGAGGTTGGTGGAATTTCACCCGATGCAACTTCGGCATCAATCGGGGTGAGATCTTCATTGATATTCTCTACTTCTTCATACCAACGGACTTTTCTCTTGGAGGAGAACTTCTTGGACTTGAGTGGGGAGGTGGATCCGGACGAGGATGACAGATACTCCTCGAACTTTTGTTGGTCGAATTCATACTCGACCTCCTCCTCGACCGGGATTGAGATCCGCGGCTGTGACGCAACGATCTCGACTGCGAGATCGGTGGCTCCCACTGTGGTCGCCAGATTGTTCGCGGGAAAAATTGTTGTTTTCATTGAAGTCATTGTCTCCTTAAGCAACTATTTATCGATTACAAAAGATCCGGTCTTTTTATAAGATCTGGTTATAACAAAATCAAAGAAAAAAAAAGATTACAACTTTCCTTTTTCGAACAAATCGCAAGATCCTGTTTTGCGGTCTCTTGCTTACGTGGGTTCTTTACCTGTGCCGGGGTTAATCCGTGGACCACCGCGCGATCTTGATCCGGTCGGATCTACACGGTATGACGGGTATTATTTCACTAAGGAAATAACAGCCGGGGGGATTAATTCACCATGGAAATAATCGCCCGAAGTAATCGAAATCGACCAAGCGAAATCTATACTCTTCTCGGGATCAAAAACCAAGTTTTGATCCGAAGGATAACCGTGTAGATCTCAGATCTGATCTCTCTCGAACTCCTATCTTATTTGGTGTGGATGATCGCCAAGAACCAGATCTAAAAAGTCCAAAGCTCCAACCTTTCTTAGTCTTGAGCCTTTAATCCAGCAGAG
>BQKN01058449.1:0-25275 GCA_022839385.1 Asparagus kiusianus | reverse complement strand
CTTGAATCACCTCATTCCGAGATCAGACGAGAGAGTTAGAACCAAAATACCGAGGACGTACGAACTGGCTCGCACAGTGCCGAGCCACCATTTGGTGGCTCACACAAAGAACTGATATTTTAGCTATGATGTGATTTCATTTTAGAGAAATTTAAGGGCTTGTTTGGATTGAGGGTAATGAGGGTGAAGGGAAGTTAGGGGAATCATTCACCTTGTTTGGGAACACTTAGGAGGTGAAGTTAATTCACCTCCATTCACCTCCATTCACCTTGGTTCACCCCCTAATAGTATAAAAATTGTTACCCCCCAAATTGGGGTGTAACCAAGGGGAAGAGAATTCTCTTCCCTTCCCTTCCCTTCCCTTCACTCAGTTTCCCTTAACTTCCCTTCACCCCCTACAAATCCAAACAGGCCCTAAAAGACAAAAGTTGTAGGCCTCTTATTTATCTTTCTAACACATTTTGAATCAGCTCATTCCGAGATTAAATGAGAGAGATAGAGTTAAAATATCCGAGATGATACGAACTAGCTCGGCCAAGGCCGAGCCACCAATTAGTGGCTCGGACCAGGCTGGCTGGGCCAAGGACGAGCCACCAAGTGGTAGTTCACGCCAGTTCACACCCGGTTCGGTTCGTTTGAACCTGGTTCGGCAGATTTCATCCGAAAACGTGTTTTGACGGTTTTCAACGGGTTTTCACGAGATTTCTTCTGTTCTAGAGGTGCCCATCTTCCTTGATACTATCTCTAAACATGGTTAATCAGTTATTAACTGAAGATAAAGAGGAATCACTTGTTCTTATCCAAAAAACCCCTAACTGAAGCCTATAAATACGAGCTCGGGGGCTCATTTCAAAAGGAGGAAGATCAAGAAGGCGAGGTGCTACAAAATTGTAGAGTGGAGTCACGAATTTACAGCGAGGGTTAGTAGGTCTTGGTGATCTTCTGTGCATAAAGAGTAGAGTTCAAGAGATCTGAGACCCGTTCCCCTATTCCTCCAGATTTAAGCTTGATCTTAAATCTCAAGAAGAGCCATAATCTCACTTGGTCGAGATTACCGCTACAACGATTACTTCCTTCATGAAGTAAGAGCTTTGATCATCAATCTGTCAACCGAATCTGATCCGCGGTGGTCCACGGATATTAACGTCCCCGACACAGGTAAAGATCTTACGTAAACAGCGGGTGATAAACGTCCATTGCGTTGTTTGATAAGAGTTGTACTTTTTAGTATTTTCATTGTATAAGGAGATCTTATAAAAAGATTGACTTTTCTCGTTTATTTAGGTTTATTATAACGACCAAAGTTGTAATAGATTTGAAGCAATGAAAACAACGATTTTTGACCCAAACAAGCTGGCGATCATAGTGGGAGCCAACAGCTTCGCTGCCAAAGCCATCGTATCGCAACCTCGGGTTTGCATCCCAGTTGAAGAAGTGGTCGCATATGAGTTCGACCAACTGAAGTTCGAGGAGTATTTTTCATCCTCCTCCTCCATATCCTCCGCCCCTCACAAGCGCAGGAAGATCAACGCCCCTATCGCCGTAATGACTGCACTTCGCAACACCCCTCCGGCCTCCAATAAAGTCGGAGTTACAGATCTGAAATCCTCAATCAAGGAGTTGAGTACTGGATGCGCGCCTACTTTATCAAAAAGAGCTCGCCAAAGGTAGCGCCAATGCCTCGCACGCCAATTCGCCAAAATTTTGGAGCCTGTAGACGGGATCCGTTACGAAGCAAATCTAAAATTCAAGGAGCATCGAGCACCCCAACAGCGAGCAGATGTCCTTTCCTCCAAACTAACAGCAAGTGAATGGATCCAAGTCAAAAGGATCCGTTTAACACTTGAGGAACAAATTCAGAAGTGTTGCGTACTGCTTGCACACGGTCGAATTCTTTTACAAAAGGCACAAATGATGCAGAAGAAGGACATAGCCAAGAAACAATCAAGGCTGCATCAAACTTGGAGGCCAAAGTAAAAAAAACGGTCGAAAAGATCAAAAAATGCGGGTCACTCAGATCCGACCCTCCTGCTCACGGGTCACTCAAATTCGACCCGCCAAGCCGCGGGTCACCCAGATCCTACCCTTCTGCTCGTGGGTCACACAGATCCGACCTTCCATCTCGCGAGTCACCCAGATCCGACCCTCTTGCCCACGGGTCACCCGGATCTGACCTTCCAACCCGCGGGTCACTCAAATCTGACCCGCGCTAGGGTCAAGACAAAAGACGTTCTGCACCTGTTTTGTCGATCCCTTCGAGTTTCGCACCTCTAGTGGAGCACCGCGACAATGTGGATTTGTCTCGATTTAAGATGAAAATAACGAATCGTCTTGGTCCTTCGCACGCGGGTCGAGGCAAAGCCCTAGTCAAAGAATTCTTGGGTCCAGTGAGTGAACCTCGATCAATTACTCGAGTTGGGGGTCGCATACAGAAAACTCTAGTAATTGACCGTCTTGGACGGCGAAGTAAGTCCTAGAGCCCGTCAAGATTTCACGCTTACAAATGCATGACTCTAAACGCGTGACTCTTGAGAACACTAACAAGATGACAAATCCTCTGAAAGAAACGTATTCATCTGATAATGACAACATTATACCATAGGAGTTGTGCCAACACACGATAGGTTGCTCTGGTCATCTGACCAATGAGTTGTACTATCGGGCTGGGGCTACGAATAAGTCTCGAAAGATAAATACCCGGGAAACAAAATCTCACTGCCCGTGCACCGAACTTATCAGGATTGTATTATCAACGTGTAGCATTCCTAAGACCACTCCACAGAGGGTCTCGGTATTCCAAAGGCTTTCCTTGAAAGCATCAAAAACCAAGCCAAGGTTTTTTCTCAAGAAACGATCGGCTGTTCGAGATGACGAACTCTCAGAAGTTACCCTCAATATAGTCGATAAGGGAAAGTCGCCGATGATTCCAAGTGGTTCTAGCCCTAACTTTTCTCCAGGAAGAAGACTCAATTCGGGAATAGCTCGATGATGTCTCAACTCTAGCTGGAAGCGGTTAGACCTGAACAATCCGCAGTCACAGTTAATATGGCTGATAGAGGAAAGTCAATTCAACCCTCTGGTTCTAATCTTCTCATATCGCATCGTCTAACCCGTTTACGATCGAGAACCATTAGACAAAGGGACTATTGGAGGATGAATCATTATCCTCGGATGACGAAGTGTCATATTTCAACTCTGCAATCGCTTCTGACAAAACGGTCTCCAGCCCAGGTCAATCCCGCGAAGCATTCATGATCAACATCGAGCAAGTGGCCAAAATGGTTGAGGATGCTTTACCCAAGCAGAAAGAAGTATTCAAAATAGAAATGAAAATGGCTATGCAAGAGATGAGACAAATGCACGACCAACAGATCCGAGCCTTGTCGAATAAGATAGGTGAATCTAGTCGTCACAACAATGTTAGCCAGGCGGCTAGCGATTCAGATAAGGATGAACACCTTAATACTGATAACCCTCCTGTTAACCAGAACACTGGGGGTAGCCCTACTAAAAACAACGATGCTGGGGGTGGTCTTACTGAAAATGACAATACCGGGGTGGCCCCGTTATTTCTCTTAAAAATCGTCCAAGGCCTGATACGAGTGAGGATGAGAAAATGAAAGATCTCGAGGGTAAAATCAATGCTCTAATGTCTGCTCGAGAGATGAAAAGGACCGGCATTCAATGTCCCTATCCAAGAGAGTAGGATTCAATTGCATACCCGGCGAAATTTAACCTGATTAACTTCATGCCGTTTGACGGGAAGGGTTCGCCCACTCAGCATCTGATCTACTTCAAGTCCCACTTGGGCATGATCTCCGGTAATGAAGCATTGATGGTCCGATCATTCGTTGGCACCCTTCGTGGGTCCACCTTCGATTGGTACCATCGTCTCAAGCCTACAAGCATCAACAGCTGGGACGACCTAGAGAATCTGTTCCCCGCTCACTTCTTTGACGATGATGTCGAAGTGTCAATCAGGACACTCTTCGATGAGAAGCAAGAAGACGATGAGACGGTCGATGATTTCGTCAAGCGCTTCCGGAATAAGGCGATGAACTACCGAGATTCAATCACAGAGGACTCCATCCTTCAAACCTATCACAATAACCTCTCTTTAGACGTGTTGGAAGTTATGGGAGTAGCACCATTCAATACCTGGAAAGAGTTGAAGGTGCACGGAGAACGAGCCAAATGCTTCCTCAGAAGGAAGGAAGCCGAGAGAAGCCAATCAATGGTTAATCGTCCAAACTCAAACTTCGTCTCCCACGGTAAAAGGAAGACACCTGCGGTAGTTGTTGACGTTAATCAGACGTCACAACAGCAATCCCGAAGACAGCAGAAGACTTCGGATGGAGACTCCAAAAAGAGTACTCTTTTAAGGACGAAGATGTTCCAGCCATTTTCGAGTCCCTCCTTAAAAACAACAAGATCAAGCTACCACCAATCACAAATCAGGAGGAAGCTGATAACATCTTGGATCCAAAGCATTGTGCGTACCACAGGAGGGTCCTTCATCCCACCAAGGACTGCTTTTCTCTCAAAAATAGCATCCAAACCTTAGTTAAAGCTGGCATTATAGCGCTAAATTAAGCCGGACGAACACTCCGAATAGTATACGAGTATAAACTGCTTCTCAATACTCCAGCAGGTATATGAGTCTAAACTTTTCCCTTTCTTTCACGGGAAGGTCCTAGAGAATCTTATATTCTTAAGGATAACCCGAATATGCAACTGAGGACAACGTACTCCTCATTATACCCAATTTTGTAAAGAAAGCTGGGGGTGGATAATTTATGTAACGGGAAGTTCCCGAAAGAATATTAAATGTAATATTCTTAGGGATAACCCGATCATTACGAACAAAGTGATGAGTACTAAACTCCCACTGTGATCTCCGAACACTCTTTTTGTTGACGACTCACAGTCTTCCACCATAAAATTCCCCACCGATCAGACTAATTGACGGTGGGACCACCAAAATTCCTTTCAGTTAAATCCATTCAAATTTTCGATGTATATGTGCACTCAACATCCTCATTGTTAGAGTCCGGACATGGTACTCAGAATTTTAGTGTCCTAATCCTTGACGAATTATCAAACCCCTTCGTGTTAAGTTCTTATCACTTGAAACCAAGAACCCCCATTGAGTAATTGGTACAAGACAACACTCCCACTGTGATTTGTACTCCCACTCCAACTGTCTACCAGGTCAAACCTTCCTACAGTTAGGACTGTTAGCCCTCTTGTTTTGATGATGTTTTACAACCACCATTATCTGTACTAATTAATTATTGAGTGATATTGTAGTTAATATATATATCAAGCTTGTTAGTACCATGTATGGAGGATTGGATAGAATATGAGCTACAACAATGACATCCAAAGAAGGAGGAGGCATAGTGATGAAGCAACGTTTATTCAAGAACACCAAATGTAATAAGAAGCTTCATCAAACTCAAGCTATATCAAGACTCAAAGAATTGTATTCTATGTGAGGATATTAGCTAGTTTTTACTTTCTCTCTAGTGCTAGAATGTAGGAAAGTAGTTTAGATTTCATTTGAAGCTATTGTGATATCACACATACGTTTTCATACCTATAGTTTTGAGCGTTTTCACAAAATATCATTTTTCACAAGTATGAGGACTTATTCACAAAATTCATTTTCCAAACAATTTGTTTTTAGTGTTAAAAACATTTTACAAAGTTTTATAATTTTTGGAAGTCAATTAAATATTTTTTAGATTTCTTTAAGAGAGTCAAAAATAATATTTTATATGTATCAGTTTGCGGTCGACCGTCACGGTCGACCGCGCCTGAGTTTTTTTCTGAGTGGGCAGCAGAAACTTTCGTGGTCGACCGCCACGGTCGACCGTGAGCTCAAAAGTTCCAACGGTCAACCGCTACGGTCGATTGCAGAAGTCTCTGGAAATTTTTTAAGTTTCAAAGATGGCTCGCGGTCGACCGTGAAAATTGTACGGTCGACCGTCGTTTATTTCAAACGGTCTTTTTGGTACAGATTTTAGGCGCCATTTATCTAGGTTTTGGAGGATTTGGGTATGGGTTTAAGCTGCTATGTTTTCTCCTACTTAAACCCCATACACCCCTTCTTTTTCAAGTATCCCAAGCCATTGAAAAACCAAAGATTTTCTTTTATGGAGAGCTAAAACTTTCAAACCTGTTTTCTATGTTTTCCTGTGTTCCATCCCAGCTTCAGTGTAATTTTTTTCCTTGCCATAGGGACATTGTAAAGAGAGAGTTTTTATACCATTACTACTGTTGAGAGCTTGATCTTGTGAAGATCAACTGTGTGGGAGTGTGATCTTGTGGTGATCAACTGTGTAGTTGTGAGATCTTGTGGAGATCGTTGTATAGAAGAAGTTTCGGCTTTCAAATCGGGCCGTGTAGTGGATTTCTCCTCGAGAGTGGGGAGCGGGGACGTAGGTCAGCGGGCCGAACCTCGTTAACACATCGCGCGTCACTTGGATAACGATTTCTCACTCTATCTCCTTTACATTTATTGTTCATTATTGTGGTGTATTGCTTGTCTTATTTTTATTACACAATTATAGCCTTAAGATCCTAATCACCCCCCTCTAGGGTCCAACAATTGGTATCAGAGCTTGGTTTCTATATTAGTTTTTTGTCTAACCACCTTAGAGAAAAGATCTTATGGTGGCTTCAATGAATGTGCATATGTTAGAGGGACAATCCACCACTAGACCATCATTTTTCACCGGTAGTAATTTTGATTATTGGAAGGCTAGGATGATGATTTACCTTCGTTGCATTGATCTTGACATTCTCAAACTCATAGATAAAAAATATGTAGAATAGCCTAAAGTCGGGAATATGACCGATGGAGAAAGGCACCAAGCCAATCTCAATACAAAGGCCATGAATGCCTTAATTTGCGGTCTTTCCCCCAATGAGTATAATCGGGTTTCCACGTGTGCAACCACATATGAAATATGAGTAAAATTGTGTATTATACATGAAGGAACCCCCAAGTTAAGGAATCCAAAATTAGTGGGATTATGCATGAATATTGGTTATTTAAGATGCTTCCTAATGAATCCATTGATGCTATGTTTTCTCGCTTCACTAACATAATTAATGAATTGCATGGTCTTGATAAGAAATTAACTATCCAAGAGACGAACTACAAGATCCTTCGTTCATTAACTCCAATATGGGAACCCAAAGCTACGGCCATAGAGGAAGCTCATGATCTCACCACTCTAGCTCTCGATGGCCTCATCGGCAAGCTTAAGGTTCATGAGAAGAAGCTCAAGGGAAAGGACAAAGAGGAAGTGCCCCCTCGAGAAGTTGAGGAGCCATCACCAAAGGACAAAGAGGAAGTGCCCCCACGAGAAGTTGAGGAGCCATAACCAAAGATGAAGACCATAGCTCTCTACTCTCAAAGGAGCTAGTGACAACTCATCATCATCATCGTCGGAGAGTGAAGTTGATTTTTCTAAAGAAGTAGCTCACCTCTTTAGAAGAATTTCTAGACTCATTAAAATGAACAAGAAGTTTAATCCTCGATCTAATAACAAATTTTCACGTGTAGGAAAATGTTTTGAATGCAATGAACTGGGTCATATCGCCAAAGATTGCCCCAAGCTCAAGGAGAAATACATGAAGTACAAGAAGAAGAAAGCCATGTATGCCGGATGGGAAGAATCCGAACCAAGTGATTCGGATAGCAATGAAGAAGGAGCTAAACTTGCTCTTCATGATCCCAACATTTACTTCATGGCCTATGAAAATGAGGTAGTTTCCAACACCGAAAGTGAATTCTTTTATATGCAATGTGATCTAGCTACAGCTTTAGAAGAACTGAACATTGAGTTTAAAAGGATGTCAAAAGAATTTTCTTCCTTTAAAAAGTTGCATGCTTCTTGTGATGCCAAACTCGAACAACTACAAACCTCTCTTGCATTAAAAGATGAATTGCTAGGGGATCTTGATTTTAAAAATAAACAATTAAGATCCAAGTTTGAAAGACTAGAAATTGAGAGTGGTAGGATTTGACCCACTCATGCTTATGCTAATAATCATCACCTTGGTAGAAATAGATTTCATGGATCTTATGCTCCTACACACAAGAAAAATTTTGTGTGCACATATTGCATGAAACGTGGTCATATTTTTACTCATTGTAGGATCAAAGATAATCACGATTTTTATAGCATGACATGGGTACCCAAAGGTACCAAGATTACTAACCACCAAGGACCCAAGATTTAGGTACCTAAAGTTACTACACCTTCATCTCTTGTAGGAAACATTACAGTAACAATGTAGAGAGATGTGGTACCTTGATAGTGGTCGCCCACATCATATGACGGGCAACAAAGAGCTATTTGCAACCCTATCAAGGATTGAAGGAGGTAGCGTCTCCTTCGGTGGTGGAGAGAAAGGTAAAATCATTGGTATTGGATGTGTTGGTAAGACACCCTCTCCCGTTATAGAAGATGTTGATTTGGTTAATGGTTTGAATCATAACCTTCTTAGTATTAGCCAATTGAGTGATAAAGGTTTTGATAGTTTCTTTAAATCGGACAAATGCACTATCAGTATGCATGGAAAAATTGTTTTTGTTGCTAATAGAAAATCTAATGTGTACATTTTTGAGATGAATGAATTAGTGAATCAAGATGTGAAGTACCTTGCAACAATTGATGAAAACCCTTAGATTTTGCATAAAAGGCTTGGACATGCAAACATGGAATTGATATCAAAATTGTCCAAGAGGAATCTTATTAAAGCTTTACCAAACTTGCATTTCATCAAGAATACCATATGCGAAGATTGTGTTAAAGGTAAACAAACTAAGTCTACCTTCAAATCCATCAATGAGGTATCGTTTAGCCATATAAATATGAAACTAATAGATATATTTATATACATACACACTAGTTTCTTATTTATCGTCTTCTTAGGAAAATAACGTGTTTCAGATTATAGACTTAATGATATTGTTTTACATCTTTTCAAAAGTCTATGAATCCATTTGAAAGTACTCAAAACTTGTTTGAAGAAGCTTTATCAAAATTAAGTATTTAACAAACTCGTATTTGTGACTTTTTTTCAAAACAGCGAGTTATCACAAATGCCAAGTGCTATTTTAGAAATTTTTTCTCGAACATGTTCATTTTCATATATATAAACGTTACCCTAAGTTTTACTATTTTTAAAGTTGATTTGCTATTTTAATTTGAATTTAGAAAATTAACTTTTCAAGAAAAACGAAGTATCAGATATGTCAGTCTTTGGTCGACCAAAAAATCTATCTAGTCGACTGACCAGAATGAGTTTTTACAATATCTGATTTTACAGTCTTATCAGCCAACCGATTACTTGAATCAATCGACCGAGCACAGTGTTTTCAATCGACTGGTTTTTCTTTTCAGTCGACCGAGTCATAGCTGTCTGTTTTATTTATTGTAATGGCTAGTTGATCAGTCGATCGATAAAAGCCACCAGTTGATTGATGTGCTATATTTCACTGTAACAGCTAGTTTTGGCAGTTCTGTTTGAGATGCTATAAATAGCCCTCAAGACTTGGTTTTTGTAGAAGAGTTTTATAAGAGGTTTTGGGCAGTTTGTTTCTAAGTTTTTGAATGATCTAAGTGTGTTTGTTTTTATGAAAAGATTTTCACAAGAGAAGGATCTCAATTTCAGTTTTGAGGCTCTCATCTTCAAATATCTACATCTCTTGGCTTTCGGAGAAGTTTTCTAAACTCTTTTCTTCTAGCTAATCTATTGATTCTCTTATATAAGCTAGAATTATCTGAGTTTAAATTTCATTTTACTCATTGCTTTCACACACAACCACTTGAGCTTAAGTATTTCACATTTAATATATTTGGATTGTGAGAGTGTTTCATTGAGAGCGAGCTTACAATTCGTTCGCGTTTGTCTTAGAGAACAAATCATTTATTGGCACCTATTGTTGAAACACGTTGTAATACATAAGAACACTTAGAGGAGTGGTTGGAGACCAGGGTCAATTCCCAGAGGAGGATTGGTTGTAAAACCTAGGGAAATGTTGTAAATCCAAACATTTGAGAAATATGACACGGGTAGTCCAACACTTAAAGGAATATGGCTTATGTAATTGACAACGTGTGTATTGTAAAATTTATCAGTGATCTTTGAAAACCGTTATTGTGTAGTATTTATGATATAGTGGAGATCTCCTCGAGGTGAGGAGCGGAGACGTAGGTCGAGGGTTGACCGAACTCCGTGATCACATTTTGTATTAGCGTTTGACATTTGGCGTACTATTCTACTTTACATCTTGTGCATATTTTTATATTACCTTTTGTCTCACTGTTTATCGCCTATTGTCTCATTGCTTATCCTTGCATATTTTATTATATATCATAATTGCTAAGATATTATGTTATAATTTTAATTTGGCATCGTAAATTAGATTAGATTAGCAATTACCCTATTCTACTTAGGGTTAGGGCTGCCATCGGAGATGTTGGGGTCTCTTCATCCCTTTCGGTGGCCCGATTCCCTGATATGATGAGAGTTCTGTAAAGCCACAACACGTTAGGGGACCAAAGTTGGGTTCTCTAGTGATTGCTCTGACGATCAAGTTAGTATAGAGCTTGAGTAGGGAATCAATAAACTAAATAAGTTCTATGTCTAAGTGTGCAAAAATTCTATTATTCAACAATAGATTGCTCTATTTAGCCAGAGATGGCTTGCCTTGGTTAGTAGGTAATAAGCCTATTTATACCCAGCTGAGAGGGGTGTTTATGTAATTCTAGCTGAGTCCATGCAAGCAGCTGAGTTGATAGATAATCTATAGGTGTCGGCTGCAGATGAGATGAGTCACCTCTGAGTTTGATGTGATGGCGACTAAGGAAGCGAGGTGCTGATGGAGAGCGATGAGTCATGGGGACGATCGTGGCTGGAGTAAAGATGATACTAGCCAATACTGAGGCGATAGTGACTAGCTATCAGCGAGGGATTCAAGGACAAATTAACTCTTGACTCGGCTATGTGAATGGGCCAACAAAGGACGTCTTTCTAGTCGGCCTCGAAAGTTGTCAATCTGACGTTGCAGAGTGAATGAGCGAGGTCAGCTCAAATGGTGAGTTTGAGTGAGAACTCATCTAAAATCGCTTCTTCCTAGGAAGGGTTGTGCCCAGGCTACTCGAGTCATCTTGATAGAGTGAATTCAATATGATGATTAGTAGACGTGGGGCATGAGTCGACTCCCCGAGGAGGATTAACACTTAGGGTATCTGATGACATAACATTGGCCCCTTTCGCTCGAACTCGGGTGGTCGAGTCTGAGTGAAATGAAACTATCGTTGGTTGCTTCTGATGTGCATTTATGAGGGGTTGCTGAAAAGTCGCTTCTGATGTGATGTTTTGATGTCAGATAAGATCTTGCACATCCACTGCCTCGATTCTTGAGTGAAGATTGCGAGTCAATCAAGGCAAGGGGTGCTTCAGTTCTAGAGTGGTCAGCTCGTATTATGGGATTGATCCTAGCCGTCCGTCAACAAACTAGTCGGTCGTTGAAATCTTCTACCTATGCACCCCTTGGCCAATAAGTACGACCGCTCTGCAATAGGGTAGATTGCTACTCCTATAAATTCTAGAACTTTATTCTATAGTGAATGATATCTAATCTACTTCATACTTTCTTCTTCGAAGATCTTCTAATCTGATGGTGTCTTCATCTTCAATGGCTCGGAATGAGGCTCGGATCAACTATCTTCAGAACTTCCACTCGAATGTGTCGTCGTTGCGACGATGCTGGAAACTCTGCATGCAAGTATGATATCCTTAGGGCAATTTCCCTAACGATGCAGGTGCATATGCAGATGGTGCTCGATCACGGCGGTAACCTAGCTCCGGTGTATTTCAAACACCTGAAGTATGGTCTACACCTTCTACTTCGCCTCTTCCTCCACCATGTCTTAGAAGTTCTGGGGGTGTTGTTGTCACATATAAAACCAAACTCCATCACCACTTTGGTAGGGTTTGTCATCATCTGGCATTGGCTAGGAGTTGAGTTGACTCAGAGAGTTCTCAGCCATCTCGTCTGTGTAAAGGTAAATCAACAAGTGGGTCATTACTACCTCCAATTCTTAGGAGGACACAAGATTGTCTCCAACACCCTTGAATCCAATAAGGATCAGAAGGAGAGATTTGTGTGGGTCTCCAGAGATGACACTATCCTGGCGTGCTCTAGCTAGCTCAAAATATAAAAGGACATTCTAAGGCCGGTTCTGCTATGGAGCAACGAGAAGCGTGTGTTTGATAAAATCGGGCCTACACAGGTTCTTGCCAAAGCGAGAGCCTCTTTCACATCTCAGTCCGACTAGTTGTCAGTATCTCCTCAGTTCCTCCAACTGCAGATGATGAAGTGCGGTTAGCCATGTTAACGCTGCACTCGGAGGAAACTAAGATGGTGCCAATGGCTCCACCTACTCAAACTCAGGGAGGGCCCCCAATGAGGCCAAAGAAGCGCCTCCGCCCTGACTTTGCCCCTGAGGAGGCTAGGAGGGTACATGCCAATGCAGCTAAGATAGCAGCTCGACTAGTTGGGTTGAGTTCTGTGACAGTTCAAGTGAGAGGTTTGAAAAGAAGAAAAGGAGGCTAGAGAAGGTAGGCACCGAGGCCCTTCTGGGAGCGTTGGGGCTCCAAAAGACATGGCTGAAGCTGCAAGGGAGGCGGGGGCATCCTCAGTTGCTCAGAGGGATGCAGTGAGCCAACCAGTGGCGGAGATCCCTCTCCCTCAAATAGTTGTGGTGATGATGGTGTTGTCCCCACCCAAGAAGCTTCCGTGGCTATGCCACCAAATATCGTCATTATTGACGATAAGTCCACTATCAGAGAACAATGGATCAAAATGAACACAACCGAGGCCGAAAGGCTTTAGGGCCCACTAGAGGGAGAGTTGGCCTCTAATTCTCCTACCGAGTTAGCCTATCAGCAGGGAAAAGAGCCGGCTGCTAAAGGGGTACCTCCATCTTAGGATTCGGATGGCCTTTCCCCCATTACATCGACGAGCTTAACATAGAGAAATGGGATGATCCAGAGATGCTACTAATGGGGTCTTTTTGAGTCAGTCCCCGCTACGATAGAGAGTCATCAAAGGAGTTTAGATTCGAACCCAAACGACATCTCAATAGGAGGGGTTCGATTCTAAAGCCCCTACTCACCCAAACCAGGTAGTAGAGCAATTCTTCTTACCTCATGATAAGATCCTTTCGTCCATGCTAGATGCCAACCTCCGTCAGTCCCTGAAGGAATACATGCTTCGGGGGACTCTGGTAGAGTAGGAGCTGTTCAGTTGGTTCGATCATGTGCGGAACCTTTACCTTAAGCTCTAAGAAGACTTGGAGGCTCGAAAGGTAGCTCATGAGGTGACTCTCCTAATGTTATCTACTAGAGAGGATGAGCTGGTGGCCTAGAGGAGAAGCGAGGATAAATAACGCCGAGAGGTGAATATGCAAGAGAGCATGATCGAGGGCCTGAAGGCTTCAAATAGCAAGAAATCAATCGAGATCAACAAGCTCTAGAAGACCTCGGCCATTTCGAACATGAACCCTATGAGGAGATAAGAAGATAAAATATTTGTCTGAGGAGGTCAAGAGGTGAGAAAGAACTAACGCCTTTGAGCGAGCTCGACCGGCTCTCCTAGACGCTGAGACTCTGTGGGATCAGCTGAAGGAGGAGAAGATTGCTCATGACAAGCTGAGGTAGGAGAGCACCTGAGCAGCACTAGAGGCTGAGCGACAATGTGAGTTGTTCATCACCAAAATCCAGGCATCATAGAGCCGTCATTGTCTTCTAGAGTCTGAATCCTACCGGATTGAGATTGTTGAGGACTACCGCAATGGTACTCTCAGGAAGGTGGAGGTAGCGCTCACTTGTAAGGCCAGGTTTGATTATCTTGAGATGCAGCTCCCAGTCGAACTCAAAATTGATCCTGAGCAATTCTACTATCCTCCAAGAGTGGCCAATTACCTTAGCGTACTATAGGAGATAGAGAGGAAAGGAGGGGATTTCTTGCTCAATGTTGGGAGCACTGATGAAGATGATGAGGAGTCGGTTGAGGAAGCGGGCGAACGCTTGGTCCATGATAGCAGAGCTAATCAGTCGGAAGAGGAAAAGGGTGAGAAAGTCAAGTCTGTGCCCCAGTCTACTCCTGCTCCTTGTTCCATCATCGCTCCCCTAGGCCTACTCAAAGTTCTAGTGTCACTCCCTCTCCTAATCATGTGTCTCATATGTATCTTCTTTTTTTGTTAGCACTTATCATATTGTAAATATTTTGAATATATAGGAATGAAAATTTTTATTTTTGTCAATTTGAATTGTGTACCTTTGTGATTGCGTTCTTATGTATTTAAGAGTTTGCAATCTTCTTTGTTTGAGCACAAGTTTTTTAGATATTTCTAGGTCTTACGTGTGTGCCTTAGGGTTTATTCATGAAAATGATACCAATGACCTAGTGTTGATGGCGTGCCTTGGTTTTGTTCTGAAATGATACTAAGGTCTTTCGAGTTAGAGTTGACCGTAATAGGGACGAATCAGCTTCACGCCTAGGGTTTACTCGAAATGACACCAAGGTCCTTAGCTATGTGCCTTGGGCCTATTCATGAAAATGATGCCAAGGGCTTAGAGTTAATGACATGCCTTGGTTTTACTTTGAAAGGATACCAAGGTCTTGTGTGTCAAATCTAAACGTGTTAGGGGTGACTCGACCTTTGCCTTGGGTTTATTTGCAATGACACCAAGGTCTTAATTACGTGCCTTGGGCTTATTCATGAGAATGGTGCTAAGATCTTTTGTCTTTATTGTCGAGTTGATAAAGATCGACTGGTGACCTCTTGCCTCGGGTTAATTCACAATGACACCAAGGTCTTGGGTACGTTCCTTGGGCTTATTCATGAGAATGATGCCAAGATCTTTTATCTTTATTACCGAGTTGATGAAAATCGAGTGGCGAAGACTGCGTACAGGTTAGTACACAACACACAAATATCTCTTATTTGTGAGAGTATCTTAATTTGATTTTATCTTGGAGAGATATCCTCTGAAATGCCCTATACTTATGACAAACCTACCATTATAGCCTTATGGAAGATTTCTTGACTACCTTATCACTCAAACGGGTTCTCCGATTATTCCTCCAACAATCAAGTCAGTATAGAGCTTGAGTGGAGAATCAATAAAAAGAGTAAGTTCTATGTCTAAGTGTGTAGAAATTATATTATTTAGCCAGAAATGGCTTACCATCGTTAGTAGGTGATGAGCCAATTTATACCTAGCTGAAAGGGGCATTTATGTAACTCTAGCTGAGTCCAGGTAGCTAATTGAGTCTGTAGATAATCTGCAGGTGTCAGCTGCAGATGAGATGAGTCACCTCTAATTTTGATGTGATGGCGACTAAGGAGGCGTGGTGCTGACGGAGGACGATGAGTCATGGGGATTATCGTGGCTAGAGTAATGATGATGCTGACCAATGCTTAAAGGATGGTGACCAGCTATCAATGAGGGGTTCAAAGACAAACTGTCTCTTGACTCGGCTATGTGAGTGGATAGACAAAGGATGCCTTTCTAGTTGGCCTCAAATGTTATCGACCCGACCTTGTAGAGCGAATGAGCATAGTCGACTAAAATGGTGAGTTCGAGTGAGAACTCATCTCAACTGAGCTCTTCCTAGGAAGGGTTGTCCCCATGCTGCTCGAATCGTCTTGACTAGGTGAATTTGATCTGATGATTAGTTGATGTGGGACACATGTCAACTCCCGGTGGAAGATTAATACTTAGGTTATCTCATGACATAACACATAAATTATTGTTTACCAAATACATAACTACACTTATATCCTTATAAGTTAAGGGTTTTACCAAACATTTGCCTTTTTTTATCTCCTTATAAAGATTTTTTAGTGGAAACCTTATAATAAGGTTTTGAAAATATGTAATAAGTAATATACAAAACTTCAAAAAATAAGTAGTAACCAAGCATGCTTTTATTCCCCATAATGTCAATCCATATTTAGTTTGAGTTTTCTAGCATAGAATACCACATAGATATCATAAAGTAGACCCCTCCCACCCCCTTGAACTTTGAGAGGTTTTACAAAATACCTCTAAACGTTCAAAATTTCTTAACAAACCTCCAAAAATTTAAACCATTAGCATTGTTAGGAGATTTTGTTAGGAAATTTTAAATTTATTGGGGTCTGTTAGACATCCCAGGCTTTGAGGTTTTAGAGGGAAACAAAGTTTCAAGGGATCATAGTAAATCCTCCAAAGTATGTTGAACAATATTCGGGCGGTTAACGATGTTCATGCAATATCTCTTATTTGATTAATAACAAATTCTTATTTGTTACTGATTAGTTTGTGAGATGATATATTTTAGGAATAAACAGATACAAATAAGTTTTAGTTGAAAACGATGAAAAAAGCTATACAAACAGTTAATTTCAGCCTTGAACCATCAATGGTCACGAGGCACCATTGATGGTCATGTCAACTCATCGATGGACTAAAGTAAATAATCGGAGAAACATAAATTAGAAATTAAACCGTCCATGGTTGTAAAACCTCGATAATTTGAATAATATGTGATAAATTATAATAAATATGTTATATAGTGATAAATAACATATTTTGATATTTGAGTATGCTAGGAATTGATTTGAGATTAATTCAATGTATATGTGTGGATATATGAGTGCAAATGCACAAAACATGCACCAAGAAGAAATCTAAAAAAATAATGACTAATTGTGAGTTTATATGTTTTTCACACTGATTCAATTAGAATCTGGGAAAATACAAAAGACAAAAGTTATAGGTCTATTCATCATATTTCCAAAAAATCTTAGATCACTTCATTCTTAGGTCTTATGTGAAAGTTATAGACAATATACGGAAGACTTTTTCCTAAACAGACTGATTTGAATCTTAGTAGTCGACTACTAATATTAGTAGTCGACTAATCGGGTTGATTTCTAGTTTTCCTTATGGGTTTCGGGTCGGTTTTGGTTTATATTCGAACCTAGGTTTAACCCTAAGTATATAAACATGTTTAGACAATTTTTTTTAAGATTTTCCAAGTGAATAACCATCCATCACCTCCCCTCAAACCCAAGACCTTGTTCTTGGCGTTCCTCGAGGAGATTCGGGGCAAATCGTTGAGCGGAGGGTGAGATCGCATGATTTTGAGAGAGGAGGGATCTTGCACATGTGTTTAGAGGCTCGACACGACGTTTAATGCAAGATCACTTGTATCTAAACCTGTACCCTTAATTAATGAATGATCTAAGAAGTTTAAATAGATGTTGTACATGTTTAGATCTTAATCTAATGTGAAAAAGATAAGAATTTTGATATTAACGGTAAACAAATGTTAGATCTACATGATGTTCTTGCAGTTTATGATAGAAACTTGATCATGATCACTAGGATTGTTTCTAATTTTGTTTTTAACATATAAATCATGCTTAGGACGTGTTTAAACCCTAGTTTGACCTTTATTTGAGGTTTCTTGTTAATTTATCATGCTAAAACCCTAGGTTGGTGATACCTAAATGAGATAAATATGTTTATATGAAATTTAACATCTGTTCAGGAGTAGTTTTTATCATGTGTGGATAAATCATATGCTCTTTATAAGAACTTAATGAGGAAAATGGTTAATTAGATGGTTAAACACTAATTTGAAGGATTTAAATATTTAGTATCATGTTTCAGATAGCTATGTTGCATAAAAATAAGTTCAAGTATTCGTTTTAGATTTATTGTGTGTGAAATCGACAATTTATTTAATGTTTGTGCACGGATGTGTGCATGTTTCTGCTTAGTAGTCGACTACTAAGAGTTGTAGTCGACTACTAATGTCCAGTTTGGTTTTACAAAAACTGTCTGATTACAGAGTAGTCGATTAATATTCAGTGTAGTTGACTACTAATATTAATTCAAGTTTTTTATAGTCTGGATGGACTCAGTGTAGTCGACTAATAAGGTTAGTAGTCGACTACTAAGACTTATTCTTGAACTTTTTGTTGCATTGTTTTGAGATGCGATCACAAGGTTCGAGTCACACGATAGTACACATATAGACATGAATATACATGAATAGTATTGTGACACACGCATGAGTATCCCAAAGGGGATTTGAAAAGTGTTGATTGATTACACTTGAGTTAGAGTAGTTTAAACATGTGTCGGATATCGTTAATGAGCCCAGCTCAGTACTATATGAGATAGTGCATCGATATGCCAGATTTATACAGTTTATACATGGGATGGATATCATTGATGGGCTCACCTTAGTACTATGTGGGGTAGTGCGTCAATATTCAATTTGTATAGGCCACTGAGTCGAGTATGGATGCTTTGTCTAGCAGTCCGTCCGCATAAGGGTGTGATGAGGCTTATGAGTCGTCTTTTAGGATACCTATAAGGTAGGCCATCACACACTCATGTTATGCACTGAGATCACAATGAGATTAATGAGTCGTGTACATTGATTTAGGATACCTACATGGTAGTTCGTGTTGCATGATAATACGATGAGATCAAAATCTTGTAAAGAGTTGAAATGAGTCGATTATTTGATAGCCTGAGTTTTGGTGGATGCCAAAAGTGTTTATGCCACACTGCTGAATATATATATGACCGAGATACCATACTCTTGTGATGTCCATTATGGTGTTTTATTTTCTAGTGATGTTTTTTTCCATAATTCGGTATTGATATTTAGGTATCTACAATCTGAGATATATGGTATATACATAAGGGTTTCCTTGTTTGGATTATTTTGCTCAACGTACTACGTCTCATGTTATAGATTTTTAAGTATTAATATTACTAGATACGGGGAAAATGATGTAGGTAGACTATGCTTTATATAGAGCCTCCACTATATCTAGCAGCCCTTCCCCTGGGGGCGGATGGAGCTGGTATTGTTTTAGTGCTCTGATGCTTTTGTTTTGGTCTTTTTATTTTAAATTTCTTTTCAGGTAGTTCAGAGCTTCGGAGAGCCGCAAGTTGACGGTCTTCCAGCATAGTCATCGTCATTCAGTTTTAGTAGTGAGACTCCATTGTATTGACTTTCATATTTAGACATTAGAGTTTATTTTCTTATTATAAAATTTATGAGACTTAGTACGATTCCTATTTAGTTTGTGATGAGATATTTTCTTTCAGTCATCAGATGTATTTCAGACTTGTCGGTTGAGACATGAGTTCATTTATGAGATTTATCTTTCTACATCATATCTATTGTGCTTACTATCTTCTTTTTGTCTGTATTGTACCTACTCTTTATTTTTATTTTACTAGAGGATATTATTATGATTGGTTAAATATGTTATTGCACGGTGTGGGTGCATGGCAGGTTTGATATCTCTGGGTTCACCTTAGACTGTAGTCATATGTGAAAACAAGGGTATCACAGTTGGTATCAGAGCTCTAGTTCCAGTATCCTTAGGATCATCCTGTGTCGATTTATGGAGCTAGAATAGAGTTTCTTAGGATCCATGTATAGAGTCCGCTAGGAATTACTAGAATGAGTGAGGACGATATATGTATATATCTCGAAAAATTTTAAAAAAATTATGACTACATTACTTTGATTATAAAGTAATTGCATGAATAATTTATGACACGATTTGATTATTGCTATATGATATATATGTTGTTGCCAGAGGTCTTATTACTGTGTCTTATAAATGCATAGATGGCCAGACGAGGACGTGGACGGAGGGGATCCCGTGCTCAGAGGGAGAGTCGTGCTAAGCCAGAGCTTGAGCAGCAACAGGCTCCACTAGAGCAGCATCAAGTTCCACCCGAGCCATAGCAAGCTCCGTAGTATATTATAAACCTTATGGCATCGATAGCATCTAGGCTAGCAATGCTCGAGAAGCTGATGGTTAACCAGATTTCGCCAATCGCACACTACCCATAGTTTCACCACCAGCGTTTCCAGCAGTCCCCATCACGGAGGAGTCTCTAGAGGTTACACCAGGAATCACGCCACCAGTTATAGGTAGAGCCACGAAGCAGGAGGCTTGGCTCCGTCTAGTCAAGAGGTATCAGAAAATGAGGGCACTGGAATTTCAGGGATCATCAGATTCGCTGGTAGCCCACTAGTGGAAGAAAGATGTGGGGAATATCCTTGACTTGCTTGATGTGGATTCAGTCCAAAAGCAGAGGTTGGCTACTTTCAGCCTAAAGGGTGATGTCGGGGGATGGTATAGGCTTCAGTTCACCCCAGAGCAGCGGATGACACTTTCATGGGAGGATTTTGTTTATTTTTTCGATGAGCAGTACATCTCTTCCGTGGCAAAGACCGAGAAAGAGCTTGAGTTGACTAGATTGGAGCAGGGAGACATGTCTGTGACATATTATGAGAGTCGGTTCATGGGCCTACTTTGTTTCATGGGCATGTGGTAGACTAGGGAGTGATAGGCACAAATGTTTCTTACAGAGCTATGCCTAAGCCTTCGTCGTTACCTCGAATCTAGGAGGTTTCACTCAGTTCATAAGCTAGCTGATGCAGCCATTTCGCAGGAGACAGAGACTGTGATGTTTCAAAAGACCAGAGAGGATGGTTCTAAATCAGGTTAGCAGAATGACAAGTGTAAGGGTAAGAGACAGTTCGCCGAACCTGGAGGACCCTAGCAGTGGGGTAAGGATTTTCAGCACCAGCGGCAGGGTAAAAGGGGACCACCACATGATCAAAGAGCGCCACAACAATGCAAGATACAAGGTGCATATTACAATCATAACAAGATCGGGCATAAAGCTAGAGATTGTCGTAGTGCACTAGCAGAAGGCCAGCAGGGCTGAGGCTAGGGCCAGCAGAAGGGACGAGGACACTGACAACAGCAGAACCGTGGTCATGGCCAGCAGTAGCAGGGTCGTGGTTACGACTAGCAGTAGCAGAGGATAGAGGTACCACCTACCGTTCCTAGGATTGAGGGGCTAGAAAGTCAGATCCATGCAATTCAGGAGATTCCTCAGGGTTAGATGGACCCGTTTTTCGGCCGCCAATAGCACATCAGGTGCCAGCCACCGGTAAGGTATATGCTATCGTACCACGTGATCATGGTGTGAGTGGAGCGATAGTGGAAGGTATCTTTCTTCTGAATTCTATTCTAGCTCGAATCTTGTTTGATTCAGGAGTATCGCATTCTTTTATATCTCATACCTTCATGGATAGGCTTCATTTAGTTGCACATCTCTTAGACGTTCCATTATCAGTCTCTACTCCTCTCGGAGAGGTGTCCCTATTACAGAGTGTCTGCATGAGATGTGTTGTCAGTTTAGATGAATCTAAGTTCATCATAGACTTGATTGTTTTGCGGAAGTCAGATTTTGACGTCATTCTTGGTATGGAATGACTTTCGTCATACCATATTAGTATCGACTATTTCACTAAAACAGTCATCTTGAGGGCATCAGATGGGTCGGAGTTGATCGTAGCGACCTCACAGGGTAACCAGTTTGCAGAGTCTTTCCTGGCATACGTTGAGGAGGTGTTGTTGCGGGATAGAGGTACCGATTTGAGTAAGACACGAGTAGTCTCCTAGTATTTGGATGTCTTCTAGGACATACCAGGATTACCTCCAGTGAAAGAGGTTGAGTTCTGTAGTGAGTTGCATCCCAGTACGGTACCGATTTCCCCAGCACCTTATCGTATGGCACCGACTGAGACGAGGGAGCTATAGACCCAATTAGATGAGCTTTTATCCCAGGGTTTTATTCAACGGAGCTATTCTTTGTGGGGTGCACCAATCTTTTTCATGAAGAAGAAGAACGATAGTATGTGATTATGCATTGATTATCAGGAGTTGAACAATGTCACTATCTGGAATAGGTATCTGTTACCGAGGATTGATGACTTGTTCGACCGGCTACAGGGAGTGCAACACTTCTTAAAGATTGATCTTCATTCTTGTTATCATCAATTACAGGTTAGGTAGATGGATATTCCCAAAACCACCTTTTTGACTTGATATGGGTCCTTCGAGTTTCTTGTCATGCTATTTAGGCTGACCAATGTACCTACGGTATTCATAGATCTGATGAATCGGGTTTCCCTCCATATATGAACTAGTTTGTGATGGTGTTTATTGATGATATTCTCATTTATTCGAGGTTGGAGGCAGAGCACGAGCAACATCTTCTGCTAGCTTTGTAAACTCTATGGGAGCACCAGTTATTCGCTAAGTTCAGTAAGTGTGAATTTTGGCTATCTGAGGTTAGATTTCTTGGCCATGTCATTAAAAGAGAGGGCATTGTAGTGGATCCCGCTAAGATTGTGGCAGTACTTGATTGGGAGCCGCCAACCATAATTACAGAGATTCATAGTTTCTTGGGTTTGGCCGGTTATTATAGGAAGTTCATTCAGAACTTCTCGAAGATTGTATCTCTGCTCACACGCCTTACAAAGAAGGGTGTACAGTTTGTTTGGAGCACGGAGTTCCAGGAGCCTTTAAGACATTAAAGGCCAAGTTGACTATAGCGCCGGTGTTGACAATTCGGAGCAGTGATAGGATATTCGTTATCTACACGGATGCGTCATTAGCAGGTCTAGGAGGCATTTTGATACAGACCCAGAGGGTAGTGGCATATATCTCATGGCAGTTAAGGACACATGAGCAGAACTAGCCCACGTACAACTTAGAGTTGGCAACAGTGGTCTGATAATCACATTTTATTACAATTTTAAACCCTTATTATATATTTTTAATGAATAAATATACCACTAATAATTGTTTTTATCTTTAATTATAGGTTAATGAAGAATAAAGCCAAAGATCTCTTCTCTCAATAAAAACCCATGAATTAAATGAAGAACACAAGCAAGATCCAAAAAGCCCAAGCCCAGAATCAAGCCGAGTAGCCTGTAGAAGCCGGAGAAAATAAAAAAAAATCAAATATGAAAAAATGTATTCAAGATAGTGGGCCGTAAAGAAACGACGATATCTCTCAATCCGGAAGGCGGAAGTTAACATATAATATATGAAAATCACCTATCTCGATGAGACGAAGCCATCCGTGAAGGCAGAAGTTTGATAGGACATCGATGCAGGTATCGATGCGGGCATCGATACTGACGAATCAGTTACAGATTAATGGCTATTTTTTGATAGTTTTGGATAAGGATTCAATCCAATGGCTCTCATTCACTGATGTTTACTATAAATAGGGGTAGAGAGTGAGGGGTTAGGGGTGAAAATTTTTGTAACTCCATTTAGAGAGGAGGACAACTCTTAATTGAGAAGGCCTTCCAAATTTGTAACTTTTGTTACAATTAATAAAATAATTTTTCACCAATTTAAATATTTTCTTCTCTTTGTTGGATGATGAAGATGGAGATGAAGAATTATTTGGAGGTTTGCATTTCTTTTATTTTTCTCTTTTATTTCTTTTTAGTAATTTCTTTATTATTGCTTATTAGTTAGATTTACATTCATGCTTATAGTGTAGATTTATTTTCTTATCTTTTCACTTCCTTTTTGTACTTTAATTTGTAGAGTAGATTTATTTTCTTGTTCATAGTTTAGATGTTTTTCTTTTTATTTTTGTAATTAGTTATTTTTCCTTGTTTTTATTTCTTAAGATGTGGAACTAATTCTTATAGGAATCTTAGAATTGTATGAAACTAGTCTAATTTCCTTTATATTATGCAAATTATTCTCTTGCACTTAAAATGATCATGTTTAGGATAATCAACTAGAGAACTAATTAATAGAAGAAGAATTTGATAATATATGCTTACCTTAAGTGGTTTGATAGGTTATACTTATGAATTCTAGGATTACTATCTTGTTGTTGTTCTTATCATGAATCTAATTTTGCTTAGATGATAATTTGATAGGTTATGCTTTTCTTAAATGGTTTGATAGTCTATGCTTAATAAATCTAAAGTAAAATATGATCAAAAGAGAATAGTTTATATTTTGTAATTGAGATTAGCTAGTGGATTCAATTCTAGATTTCTCATATCTTTAATTGAATCCTCCATCTTTTGTTTTCTTATTTTTCTCTCTTTTTATTCTTGATTTTTGTTTTATTCTTTGATTCTTTCTTCTCTCCTCTAAAATTCAATTTATTGTTACTTGCATATATTCTCAATAATCATTTTCGCTCATTATAATTCTCACACTTATTCTTCACTCCTATTTGTCACGCACACAACATAAGAACCAATTTTAATAATCACTTAAAATCACATTTCTCGTGGGATCGATAACTTTTTAATACTATAACTTAATCAATTGTGTACTTGTAATTTTGGTACATAATTATGCCGCATTAAGTTTTTGGCGCCGTTGCCGGGGAAGATGCTAAATAGGATTTTATTATTTTGGTTCTTTAACTTGTGTGTTTTTATGAAAGAACTACTTGGAGATTAAAGATCAAGGATTGGAGATTCGCATGTGGTAAGTTTTCTTCCTAATATTTTCAGTTTCACACCTTTATTTTGTTTCTCACAATTAGAGATAAATAGGATTAAAAAAATTCAGTTTCATCGACAATAATAAAATTCACCCTCCACTTGAATAAATACTAGCAAGATAATAAATTCAAACAATTCTCTCCCTTCTCATTGTTTGATTGTTAACCTTGTTAAAAAATATATTTTCTTTTTACCATCCTTTTTAGTCGCTTTTAAATCCTAGGGTTGTATTTTATATAGTTAGTAGGAATTCACCAAAGTGATCTGAGCATCTTGATTTGGCACATACTTAAAACATTATTAAGGGAAAAACCCCATAATGAAGATAAGGTAAGGGATTTCATCACCCATTCCTTAGCCCACAAATCACTAATTCCTCACTTCATAAACCCAAGCCTCCTAAAACTCAATAGACGCTGGCCTCTAAGAATTCGAGCTCAATAAGGAATAAGAAATGCTTAAGTGAACCGGTTCAAGTTTTCTCAGATTAGTTGGTGTCTAAGGCAAGGTTTAGGGGTTGCGTAAAGCGCTCCGCAAGGAACGAGGTACTTAATTGATCTCTGATCACCCTCTAGTACTATCCTTACCTGGGTAAAACTTTTATCTTTTCACTTAAGGAATTTTTGGTTAGGAACTGGTCTAGCTGAGTTAGGCTTAACCCTAGAGTTTAGAGTGATTGCAAAGTGATTGTTTTTTCTCATTTTTCCTTCCATTTATCTAAAAAAACTAACTTTTATATTTCTAAAAAAAAAGTAGGATTTGTTTTAGTTAGGTTTTTCCTTTCTCTTCTCATAAAA
>BQKN01058446.1:0-13707 GCA_022839385.1 Asparagus kiusianus | reverse complement strand
CTCAATTTTCCAGTTTTTTGAAAAAATATAGCTCTTTGTACTAAAGTGTATCATCTTTTTGTGAAAATATAGCTTTTTATTCCAAAGTACATCTCCTTATTGCTAAAATATAGCTCTTTATAGTCTATTAAAATTTTAAAACTTAGTAAAATAAATCATATCAATTTTTTTAGCAATATAAACACATGATGATGTATACAATGCGTTGTTCGATCGATTACCACAATGTCGACGAGAGGTACACTCTCAATTTTTGAGTTTTTGGAAAAGTGTAGCTCCTTATACTAATGTGTAGACCTTTTTATGAAAGTATAGCTCTTTATGATCTTAGTATAGCTCTTTATTGATAAAGTATAGCTCTTTATGGTCTCTTAATATTCTAAAATTTGGTGAAATAAATCATATCAGTTTTTTTAGTAATGTAAACATGTGATGATGTATACAATGTGATGTTCAAACGATTATTCATGTCGACGAGAGGTCCACTCTTAATTTTCTAGTTTTTTGAAAAGTATAGCTCTTTATACTAAAGCGCATCACTTTTTTGTGAAAGTATAACTTTTTATTCCAAAATGTAGCTCTTTATGACCATAGTATAGCTCTTTATTGATAAAGTATAGCTCTTATGGTCTTTTAAAATCCTAAAACTTAGTGAAATAAATCATGTCAATTTTTTGAGCAATATAAATGTGTGATGATGTATACAATGTCACACATTTTCATTGATAAAAAAACTAACCACTTGATTTATTTTCTATACTTCCAAAGACAATAAAGAGATACTTTATCAATAACGAGCTACACTTCTACTATAAAGTCTATACAATTGCATAAGGAGATATGCTTTATAAGTAAGATGCTACGCTTTGGCATAAAGTGGTACACTTCGCTCAGACATTGTATAAAAGAGAGTGCAACTGAAAGTTATAAAGAATTGAATAAACAACTATATACATTGTCACCTATTTTCATTAATAAAAAAAAGTTACTCACTCAATTTATTTTTTATATTTTTAGAGACAATAAATAGCTATACTTCAGCAATAAAGAGCTATACTTTTTCTATAAAGATGTATACATTGTGTAAAGAGCTACATTTTCCAAATAAGGTGTTACTCTTTGGCATAAAGTGCTACATTTTGATCAGACACTATATAAATAAGGTGTTGCACTATATTAGTTATAAGGAATTGTAGTACTACAATAGCACCCAAGGTACTTAATTATTGCAGTAATACCATCACAAACTCTTATCATCATAGAAGAACCAAGAATTTATAGAATTATACAAGCTTCTTTAATGTTACTAGCAAACATGTTGAGCAATGAAAAGAAAAAGGGAAAAAAGAACTAAAACCCATAAAATGATAAATGAAGGAAGAAGAAGAAAAGATAAGAAATCCTAAAGAATAATCTCAATAATCTCTAATAAGGATCTCTTCCTCCTCCAGCAGCCCAATCATAAGCCTCAGCGAGCAACTACACATTATTTATCAATTTCGACAGCAACCCATTGTAATGATCGTGAATTTTGATACTAGTTAAAATAATTTTCTAGTATTTTAAAATATTTACTTATAATTTTTTAAAGAGTATTTATATTTTTCTTGAATTTCTACAAATTTTCTATGATTTAAAGTCTAAGTTTTGTATTTATTTAAATGATTTAAATATTTATAAATTTACTTGGTGCAGTAAAAATTTCTAGAATTTATCTGTTATGTTACTGATACTATTACGTATTATTTTGAATAATACGTGGTATTATTATTATTATTACGTATATTTTTGTATAATACGTTATATTATTAATTACGCATTATTTGTGTAATTTGTTGTATTATTTCTATTGTTGCGTATTACCTGTCATATTAGCACAACTGGTACGTTTTATCGCGTATATAATTATCTCATAATTATTTGATTTTAAATATAAGTAAATATATTTTTATTATTATTTATTCTTGTTTAATTATACAATATGTGTATATTTCGACTATTTCGTATCAACTGTTATATTAGCTCAACATGTACGTTTTTATTTGTAGATAATTATCCCGTATTTATTTTAATTTTTAAATATCATTAGTTATTTCTTTTTAATTAATTTTGTTTTAACTTATTTAACTCTAACCCTAATTTTTAAATCATATATATATAAACCTCCCCCTCTCTCTCTTTCCGGTTCACAATCATGCCACCACCCATCACCATCTCTCTCTCTCTCTCTCCCCCGAGCACCCATGTCCGCCGCTCTCGCCTCCCCTTGTCCGCCTCCCTCGCCAGCCACCTCTGACGCCGCTGCCCCGAACCGCCACCGCCATCGTCGTCCTCACCACAAAGCCCTCGTCCTCCTCAGATCCCAACGCCTCCACAGCCGCCGCGTCTGCCCTGACCACCCCCTCGTCCTCTTCCAGCCGCCCCGCCTGTGCCCTCTCCCCCACCGTCTGCAGCCGTCGACCTGAACAACCGCGACCAGTCCCCGCCTCCCCTCCGCTCGAGTCGCCCAACGCCAGCGCCGTCGCTCGCCTCCTTGCCCGCAGCCTCCCCCGCCGGCCGAGCTCCCCTTCGAGCCCCCTGTCGAGCTCCTTCCCTGAGCTCACCTCCGACCCTCGACCCCTTTCTCCCTCCGGCAGCCCCTTGGCCAACCTTCAGCAGCGCTCCAACCCCGCTGCTCCTCCTCATCGTCATCCTGCCACCGTGCTCACCCTCGACATTGCCGACGCAGCCTCCTCGCCCTGCAGACCTCGTTGCCGCTGCCTTCTCCCCTGCTCATGCCGCCCCGTGGTCGCTGTCCGAGCTCATCGTTGTCCTCTCTCGCTGACGGTAGCCCCAACCGCTCCGACCGACGCTCAGATCAGACCCGCGTACCCGCGCCGTCAATCGTTCGACGAAACCCCGAGGCAAGATCCCGCTCTCCTTGTTTCGCAGTTGAATATTTACATTATTATGAATCGTTTGCGTAGTTTAATTGTAACGTATTTATCTGCGTGTGATTATTTGCTGAAGAATTTTAATTATATCATGGTAATATGATAAATGTTATTTTCAGAAAAATTATAATGAATTAAAAGAATTTAGTTCGGCAAAAGAATCATTTTTAGATAATTATAATAATTTAAAAGAATTTATTTTGGAAAATGAATTAGTTTAGATTAATTGTTAAGCGAAATAATTTAAATGAACTAATTTAGAAAAAGATTATTTTTTCTGAATTATGTAGATGTTGTTTATGATTTATAATTCTTATTTTGATTATATGATATGCTATGATATTATTGCACATGATTAGTTGCATTGATTGTTCAATGCGGTGATTGAGAATCCTTAGGAGTTTATGACTATAGTGACCTGTGTGACAAGAATTAGATCTAGGGGCTTGTGTGCTGTTGATTTAGAAAAACAAGAGGAGTTGAGATATCTGTGTTTGTGGTTGTATTCCGGGCTCGCGCTGGTGAAGTTTGTGTAGTCACCGGGGTGGGTCCGAGGAGTTATGATATGTGGTATTGTTGATTATTCCAGGCTCGCTCCAACGAAATTCCTGTGTAGCGTTAGGGTGGGTCTGAGGTGATGTGATATTATGCTTGTTGATTATTCCAGGCTCGCACCAACGAAATTCCTGTGTAGCGTTGGGGTGGGTCTGAGGTGATGTGATTGTTGATTATTCCAGGCTCGTACCAACGAAATTCCTGTGTAGCGTTGGGGTGGGTCTGAGGTGATGTGATTGTTGATTATTTCTAGGCTCGCACCAACAAAATTCCTGTGTAGCGTTGGGGTGGGTCTGAGGGGGCAGTGAATCGTTATGTGTGGATGTTTTGTGAACAACCGGTTATTCGTGAATATGAGTTTTGACTATATGTGAGAGGTAGACCAGTGACTTGTTATAGGATGGTTAGCTACATGACTTTGTGGTTTGAATGTTTATGGGTCTCGTGAGATGTGAACCAGTTATATTTCTTTCCATACCTAGATTAGGATTAATATTTAATTATCTATAATTTGAGACATATGGTATATACATGAGGGTTTCCTTATTTGGATTATTTCGCTCGACGTACTACGTCTCAAGTTGTAGATTTTTAAGTATTAATTCTATCTAGGGGTATGTCCTTGTTACGCGGATGATTATGGATTCTTATGATCGTTATACTCTAGTGATGGATTGTATCTAGCTTGTTAGTATTTCAGTTGCATACTTCTATTGTTACTACTATCATCACATGCTCCTATTTCTGTTATCGCTTTGGTCACTCTTTTATTATTATTACTACTGTTGCATCTGTTATTACATTGGTCATTCGACCGTTCCTATTTTTTTGTGGGGTAGGGTCTTGCCGTGCATCATGCACCTGACGTACACCTATTTTCTCTGGTGTACGTCAGACTTAGGAGAAGAGCAGGTTCAACAGGAGCCAGAGGATTCTCAGCAGGACTATCTTGAAGACGGTGTAGCAGAAGAAGCTGAAGCTTAGTTATTTGATCTTAGTTTTCTTTTTATATCATTTCCTTTCGCTGGATCATTGTATTTTATATTTTCAGTATTTCGTTCAGATAGTCTTGTATAAGGGCATGTTTGACCCGCATTTTATGTCTGGGATGCTATTCATTTGTGATATGTATTATTTTATTCTGAGTTGTCTTTATATTCTTGCTATTGTGATCGGGGACCTGTGACTTCGCTTTGTTTTATTTCCAGACGCTTAGCGTATTAGATTGAGAAGAAGAGGTCTAGCACTCATCTCTCCTCAGTCTAATACGTCGCGGGCTTGTTCACGTTCCGGTTCCCGGGTATTTTTGGAAGCGGGGCGTGACATACATGAATCCTAAGAAACTCTATCCTAGCTCCACAACTCGACACAGGATGATCCTAAGAATATTGGAACTAGAGCTCTGATACTAACTATGATGCCCTTGTTTTTACTCATGGCTGCAGTCCAAGGATAACCCAGAGATGTCAAACCTTCCATGCACCTACACTGTGTAATAACAAGTTTCACCAATCATAGTAATATCCTCTAGTGGGGTCAAATAAAAGCGTAGGTACAAAACATGCAAAGAAGTAGACGACAATAATAGACATGATAAAGAAGATGATATCTTATAAATAAAGGTCATGTCTCAACTGAAAATAAACTGAAATACATTTGGAGTCTGCAATAACATACGATGTCGCAACATGAATCAAAACGGAAAGTCGAACTAAGGCGCATTGCCTTTACAAAATGGAAATAAACTCTAAGTCTGAATAAAATTTTAAAACTACAGTGGAGTCTCTACAAGTAAAAAAAACACGCGACGGCGACTATGTCAGAACTCCGTCACCCTGCGGTTCTCCAGAACTCCGAGCTACCTGAAAGGGTATTTTTAAAAGAAAAAGAAACAACAACAAGAGCGTCAGAGCGCTACAGCAAGATTACCCCCATCCGACCCCAGGAGAAGGGCTGCTAGGATGGAGTGGAGGCTCTATCTATTAAGCATAGTCTACCTATATTATTTACCCCGTATCTAGCGGAATTAATATTCAGACACCTACAAAACGAGACGTAGTACGTCGAGCGAAATAATCCAAACAAGGAAACCCTCATGTATATACTATACGTCCCGAATCGTAAACATCTAAACATTAATACCGAAATAAGAACAAACAATCTAATGAAACCAATAATTAGAGATCCATAACACGAGACTGGTACGTCGAGCGAAATAATCCAAACAAGGAAATCCTCATGTATATACCATAAGTCTCAAATTATGAATCTCTAATCATTAATCCCAACTAAGAAAAAAAAGAGAGTAAAAGAAATAAGATATCAACACATCGTATTTATAATATCTTCCACAATAACTGGAGAGATAGAATAAAATACCAACACATAATTTTGTATACTTTCAAAAGTAACGTATCTCAGTTATATAGTTCACTGATAGGTCGTATTTATAATCAGCATCTGTCATACTTAGGCTATTAAGTAATTGTCTCAATGCGACGGACTACCCTATAGGTATCCTGAACTGTGTACACGGCTCATTAGTCTCATCGCGATCTTAGTGTATAACATGAGTGCGGGACGTACTACCAAATAAGCATCCTAGAAATACGGCTCACGAGCCTCATCGCACCCTAGTGCGGGACGGACGGCTAGATCAAGCCTCCAAAAATCCGACTCAATGGCCTGTACATGTGGAATATCGACGCATTACCTCATATAGTACTGAACTGAGCTCATCAACAATATCCACCTCATATAAATCTTGTACCTCTGGCATGTCGATGCACTATCCCATATAATACTGAGCTATGCTCATCAATGATAGTTACCTCATGTATAAACCGTGTATATTTGGTGTACTATCCCATATAGTACTAAGCTGTGCTCATCAACGACATCCAATATGCATATAAACTATATCTAATTCAAATATGATCAAATCAAAATTTATCATAATCTCCTTAGGATTCTTAAATGTATAACATAACATATTCATGACTATACGTATAACATCAAGTGGCTCAAAACTCCGCGAACGCACCTCAAAACGGCGTAACACAGCTCCACAAAACGAGTAGGAAAAACAGACGTGATATCTGTTAGTAAAACAAGCATATCTTTCTCTAGAAAAACTATTTTTACAAATGGTTTTTTGTTTTGAAAACTAGATTCATATATCTTTCAAATGACATAAGTTTGGTTCAGTTTGGAGTTCATTTGTTATCCCAAATCTTTAGTTAAATATTATATATGTACAGCCATTTTTCTGCAGGACATGTTGTTAGTAAAAAGATCATATCTTTCTCTATACAAATGATTTTTAAGATTAGTCTTCTGTTTTAGAAACTAGATACATATATCTTTCATTTGGAACTGGTTTGGTTAAATTTGGAGTTTATTTTCTATTTCGAAATCTTAGTTAAACATGATACAATTGCTAAAGTTTTCTACAGAAATTATTTATTTAGTACATCACTTAAATTTCTCATATATAAATGAAATTATGAAAAACCCTAATGATCATGATCGTGATACTATCATAAACAACAAGAAAAAAAATTACTAATCTAGTATTGGTTTATGTTTTAACATCAAAAATTTAAATTTTATCACATCATGTTAAGATTCAAGTATGAAAACACATATTCAACATCATATTAAACATCTAACTAGTTATTTAACTACGGGGAAGGGTTTGGGTGAAGATAATCTTACCTTAGACATTGTTCTAAGCCTCTGAAATAACCAGCAACCAAAAAGAAGTACAACTAAGCCGTTTTCTCCTTGCTACATGTTGATGATCTCGCCCTTGTGTCGATATTTGCTTCACAAAGCTCTCAAAATTCTCAACTTTAGAGCTAGAGATTCAGAGAGAGGAAGAGGGGCTGCTAGGGTTTGAAACTCTGATGTAAGAATGTTAATTTTTGTGAAAACACATATTTATATATATGCAAAACCCGAAATAAACCCGTTTGACCCGAACCAGGAATCCTAATCTGACTAGGAGAATGACCTTCGGTATTTTTGCCATAAATTTTACGTCCGACCTCAGAATGAGGTGATCTAAGGCTTGTTCTAATGATCTTGAAGATACCTACAACTTTTTTCTTTTAAGTGTTTCCAAATTCCAAATACATCTACGAGATAAAAACAAAATCTATCCGCTAATCATAAATTTTTAGATTTATACATCGAGCATGAGTTGTGCATTTCCTCTTATATATATACATATATACATTGAATTGATCTCAAACCAATTCCTAGCATACTCAAACATCATAATATGTTATTTATAAATATATAACATATTTATTATTATTTATCACAGAATATTCAAATTTTTAGGGTTTTACATTCTTCCCCCCTTAAATGAATTTCGTCCTCAAAATTCAGAAATCATACTTAAGCAAATAATAATACTAGAAAAGCATGTAGAGGATCTAATTTAACCCGTAAACATAAACATCTCAGAATATTTACTCTTGATAAGCATATAGGGATATTTATATTTAACCATCCAGGATGACTATATTCCCACTCAACCCTTAATCGAATGGATCTAGTACGTCGGGCGAAAAATCCAAACAAGGAACCCCATATATATACCATGTATTCCAAAAGATTAAGAATTAAGTAGAAATATCCTCATTCTAGTGTTAAATCTAAATATAACCACACAAATAATCGTACACATAAATCAATCCACTTCCTCAATAGGTGCAGGAAGTCACGCGACATAACATATTTGCGCTCTCGAAAATCATCTTTGATGTCTACACTTAACCATTTAAAATGTAAATACCCCCACTTAACACCTAACTAAATGGAACAAGTACATCGAGCGAAAAATCCAAACTAGGAACCCCTCATATATATACCATCTGTTCCAAGTACTTAGGAGATAAGTGGTAATACTCTTATTTTAGTGTCAAGTATAAACATCGCCATACATGCAACCATAAGCCATAAACAAGTCATACAAAAATTTAATTTACTAGATCAAACAGGTGTGGGTAGTCGCGAATATACCCTCCTCACGCTCCCAAGAACCTCCTCAACTCCTTTCCGGTTTCGCTGAATTGCCACAAAGGGAATGTTAGACCCTAGAGGGGGGGGGGGTGATTAGGGTCTTATGCTAATCTAATCCGATTAAATGCCAATTAAAACTAATTAACAAATATATTCTTACAAGATAGATATACAAAGAGTTATGTGCAAGAATATGCAATATACACAAGGTGATATATCCTATATGATAGAAATATATGTAAGGATTTATAAACAATAAGATATATCCTAATAAAGAGATATAGACAATATATGTGCAAGGATATAAAACTAACACAAGGGTAAACAATATGAACTAGATAGTGGATCATATAAATAATGAGCTAATGACAATGACGACAAGAAATATAAACACAAGTATAAATAAACGCCAAAGCACACTCAAACACAAGATATGATCACGGAGTTCGGACCTTCCGTCCTACGTCTCCGCTCCCCACTCCCGGGGAGAAATCCACTATCACAACCAGGTTTTCTACGCTCACCCGAACAACGTTTAAACCTTATAGTATCGGTTTTCAACGCTCACCGATCAACGTCACTCCTCACACTCGGTTTTCTAGTTCACCGAAAACTTCACAACACACTCGGTTTTCTAGCTCACCGAAAACCTTACAACACTCACAATGTAACAAATATAAATTTTTTCTCTACAATAGATGAGAACACAATTAAGCACAACTCAAAGTTACAAACTCTCACCACCCAACTATACTATGTATGTAAATACTAAAAGCTCAATGTGGGTGTGTGTAACAATGAGATATAAATAAAAACTTAACTCAATAAGAACTAGCAATAAGATTGATATGAAATACAATAGTAGAAATGCTAGGAAATAGAGTTAAGGAAACTTCTCTATAAATACAAAGAGAGGATGATGAAGTATTGAAGATGAACTCTTTAATAGCTGATGAAAAACTCCTCTTTGTAACAGCAAACCCAAAACAAACTTAAACCAAACTAAACGAGTTTAAACCCTTGTTTAAAACCTTGTTTAAAAACTTCTTGATTTTTTTTTGACATTAAAAGATATCAGCAATGGGGTATATATACCCACTAGAAATCTCAGCCAAAACCTCAAAACAAATGACAGAAAAGCCCCCAGAAAATCGGCTCAGAAAAGAGCCGTTGAAAAGCTAACGGTCATCTAGTCGGTCGACCGGAAATCTCGTCGGTCGACCGATGGAGCTTTCGGTCGACCGGACCGGTCGACCGACAGACTCTCTGTCGCATACTGACGAAAAACAAAACGAGCGGTCGACCGGTTCGGTCGACCGAATACTGACACAGCAGAAAACAGGTTTTGAAAACTGATTTTTTGACTTTTGGAAATTTGTTAAAAATAACAAATGAAGTCCAAAAATTATGAAACTTTGGGAAATATATATAAACATGAAAACGAACATATTAAAAAAAGAATTTTCCAAATTGCATTTCCCATTTGAGAAAAATCATCATTCTGCAAAATAGTTCAAAACACGAAAATGTAAGATACTTGAATTTTGATGTTTTGACATAAACCAACTTTTGAGACTTTGTGAAATGTTTTTATAGACTTAGTAAAACATGTATATACTGATATTGAAGTCTATAAACTAATAAGATAGTATTTTCATAAAATTACATATTCTATGCAATGTTTTCAAAAACACAATAGAGTATGAAACATATGATTAGTAAATTTGTTTCATATCTATATAGCTAAACCAAAACACAATAATAAATATGAAATGTATAATCTCATATTTATGAACATGAAACTCAAAACTATATACCTATATATATACATGGAAACCAAACATATATGTATATATGAAACTATATATATATACATGAAAACCAATATAATGTGTGTGTATAATATTGAGCTTAAAGTACTAACACACATAATATAAAACCTAAACTAATGTTACCAAAGCTTGATCTTGATCTTCATTGAACTCAACTTGGTACACGTTGCGGATGAAGCTAAACTTGGATCTTGAACTTGAATTGCATAGGCTTCAACCCGACATTTCCGCCAACCTCCATTGGATATCATCGTTGAAGCGCATATTCCATCCAACCTCTAACTACGTTGTTTGTCTATAACAAATAAGAAAATACAAATACTAGACAAACAACATTAGTGATAAATTGTTTGTTAAACATCATCAAAATAAGAAGGCCAATAGGAAAAACATCTTGTTTCTAAATTTCTTGTCTTCCCTAGCAAGTATACAAACTTGGATTTTAATCGTAGTCAGATCATTCTAAAGCTAAATCTTCAGTGCGTTCATCATTCGCTGCTGCTCTACATCATGAAAGTGCTTCCTAAACATAGAAACATGAAATGCATTGTGTATACTAGACATCGATGCTGGAAGATCTAGTCTGTATGACACAGCTTCAATGCTCTCCAAAATCTGATACGATCCAATGTATCTCGGCGTAAGCTTTTTCTGTCTCCCAAATTGCTAAACACTTTTCACATGCGATACCTTCAGCCTAACCGAATCTCCAATCTGTAACTCTAAGGGTTTTCATCTCTTATTAGCATAGCTTTTTTGCCGACTCTAAACAGCTAGAATCCGATCTCTGGTCAATGTTACTTCCTTAGTAATCTGTCCCATAAGCTCTGGCCCAAGTATTAAACTCTTCTTCGGCTCTACCCAACATATAGGTGATCTGTAAGGCCTCCCGTATGATACTTCATACGGGGTCATACAGATTGTCACTTGATAATTATTGTTCTAAACGAACTCTATCAATGAAATATGATCCTCCCAGCTACCTTAAAAATCAAATAACACAAGCCCGCAATTTGTTTTCCAACATCTGATTTACTCTCTCCGTTTGACAATCCGTCTCAATTTGATACTGTCGTATCTGGAACTCCATAAAGTTGAATAGTCTCCTGAATAAATATCCTCCCTGGAATAAAATGTACTGACTTTATCAGTCTATCAACTATCACCCCAAATCGAATCATTCTCTTTCTTCGACTTCGATAACCCTACAATAAAGTCCATAGAAATGTCCGCCCACTTCTACTCCGAAATGGGTAAAGGCTGATGTGTTCCTGTCGGTCTCTGATGTTCCGCCTTTACTCACTGACAGGTAAGATACTTAGCTGCATACTCTGAAATCTTCCTACGCATATCATTCCATCCAAGAGTGTCTCTTTAGGTCCTTTTACATCTTAGGGGTCTCTGGATGCACTGTGTACAGAGTACGATGTGCTTTATCTAGCGACTCCCTCTTAAGCTCTGCATTGGCTGACATAACCAACCTGTCCTTCATCTGTAGACTTTCATCTGCTCTAACGGTTCAATTAGTCTTAGGCTCTTTGTAAATTTCCTCCTTTTGGATCTGAATTCAATAGTTTTCTAATTGAGTTCTGACAACTCTGACACTCCAAGCCGGCAGCACTGACACAGCTCCCTATAATGCACTGGTTCTACCAATCTCATGTCTAAAATCACACTGGCTAAGGGTGAGAATATCTCAATACAACGAGCACCTCTAAGCCGAAACCCGATGTTGATGTTTCTTACTCAAGTCATCTGCTACGACATTTTTCTTCCCCGGATGATACTGAATCGCGGACTCGTAGTCCGTGATAAACTCAATTCACCTCCTTTGTCTCTGGTTGAGTTCCTTCTGAGAGAAAAGATACTTTAAGACTCTGATGTCTGTGAATAATTCAAGCTGTACTTCATATAAGTAAAGTCTCCATGACTTCAGTACAAATACCATTACTGCTAACTCCAAGTCATAAGTGGAAATAGATCTGCTCATGTACTCTCAATTGCTACGAGATATATGTTACTACTCTCTGAGTCTGCATCAAAACGTCTCCTAACTCTGCCAATGATGTATTTGTGTAGACCACAAATATCTTGTCATTGCTCGGAATAGTTAAAACTAGCACTGTAGACAATTTAGCCTTTAAGGAATCAAAGACCTTCTGGTACTCCATGCTCCAAATAAACTATACACCCTTCTTCGTAAGGAGTGTAAGTGGTGTTAAAATCTTCGAGAAGTCCTAGATAAACTTCTAATAATAGCCGGCTAAACCCAAAAAGCTATGAATCTTTATCTCCGTCTTCGACGGATTCCAAATCAAGAACTGCTGAAATCTTAGCCGGATCTATTGCTATGCCCTTTCTGCTGATGACGTGACCGAGAAATCTGATTTCTAAAAGTCAAAACTCACATTCGCTAAACTTAACATATAACTGATGCTCCTGTAGAGTCTGGAAAGCTAACCGGAGATGCTGCTCGTGCTCTACCTCCGATCTCGAATAAATGAGGATGTCGTCGATAAAAAACTATCACGAACTGATCCAAGAAGTGACGGAAAACCCCATTCATCAAATCCATGAATACAACGGGTGTATTGGTCAACCCAAATGGTATGACCAGAAACTCAAAAGATTCATATTGAATCAGGAAAACACGACTTTGGGAAAATCCTTCTCCCGAACTCACAACTACAATAACCCAAAACGAAGATCAGCCTTCGAGAAACATGCGCTTCGCGTAGCTGATCGAACAAGTCATAAATCCTAGGTAATGGGTACCTATTCCGGATAGTGACCTTGTTTAACTCTTTATAATCAATACACAAACGCATACTACTGTCCTTCTTCTTCACGAAGAGAACTGGCACTCCCCACGGAGAATGACTCCGATGAATAAAACCCTGAGCTAACAACTCGTCTAACTGGGTCTGAAGCTCCCTCATCTCAACTGGTGCCATGTGATAGGGTGCACGGGATATCGGGGCTGTGCCTGGCTGCAACTCAATACAGAACTCAACCTCTCACACAGGAGGTAATCCAGGTATGTCCTGAAAGACATCATGATACTCTGAGACAACTCTAGTCTCCAATAAATCAATATCCTGATCCCATCGCATCATCTCCTCGATGTACGTCAGAAATGACTCCGCAAAATGGTTGCCCTGGGAGGTTGCTACAATCATCTCAGACCCATCGGACGCTCGTAAATTGATCGTCTACGCAAAGCAGTCAATACTATCATGGTAGGAAGATAACCAATCCGTACCAAAAATTTAACATCGACAACACGATCAACTCGATGTCTAACTCAGACTCATCTAGTTTGATGACACATCTCCTACAGATGGAAGGGACACCCC
>BQKN01058445.1:0-24038 GCA_022839385.1 Asparagus kiusianus | reverse complement strand
TCGGTTTCGGCCGAGCCCTCCAGGTGTTTGGTGTTTTGCCGTTTTTTGGTTTTGCGCTTCATTTGAACTCGATTTGTTGATCTGGACTCTGATTTGGCAGTCCGGATCCTGATTTGGTAGTAAATCCGCTTTGGTGTTCGAGTTCGAGTCCGGATCCGATCTTGATTTGATCTTGATTCGTTCGAGTCCGCTCCCGATCTTGATTGATGTGGTGGACTCTACGGTTGGATGACTCGTTGATTCATCGACCCGTTAGCTTGATTGGGCACGCGATTGGAAGTATTCCGTGCGATTCGTTAAGCTCGTCGCCTCGTTAATCCGCTTCGTCGCGTCTCACTTGGCTTCGGTGTTGTGGTCTAACGAACATGCTTGGATATATCGCCCGATGGTTCGTTGGTTTGTCGAATTACCGTGTCGAGCTGTGTTAAGGGATCTATAAGCAGTTTTATACGCCTATATGGAGTCCTTTGCTACTTTTGAGGTTGTTGTTGTAACGTCTGATTATTATCACTAGAAACCACAGGCATTGACTGCTGGCTTCTTTCGGTCTTCTTCCTTCTGAGGAAGCGTTCAGCTTGTTCGCTGCGCACCTTCAAGTCTTTCCAAGTATTGGACGGTGCGACTCCCATAACTTCTAATATCTCAATAGATAGGTTGTTATGACATGTCTAGAGGATGAAATCCTCCGTAATAGGATCTCAGCAGTTCATTACCTTATTCCAAAAACATTTGATGAAGTCGTCGACTGTCTCTTTGTCTTCCTGTTTCTCCTCAAAGAGTGTCCTGATGGATACCTCGGCATCGTCGTCAAAGAAGTTGCCGAGGAATGAGCTCTCCATATCGTCCCAGCCGTTGATGGTTCCAGGCTTGAGACGGCGATACCAATCGAAGGCAGGCTCACGAAGGGTGCCAACGAATGACCCAACCATCAGGGCTTCATTGTCGGAGATCGTGCCCAAGTGGGACTTGAAGTAGATTAGATGCTGAGTGGGCGAGCCCTTCCCGTTGAACGGCGTGAAGTTAATCAGGCTGAACTTCGCCGGATACGGGATCTAATGCCACTCTTTCGGGTAAGGACACGGAATGCCGGTCTTCTTTACCTTTCGAACAGACATTAGAGCGTTAATTTTGCTCTCGAGGTCTTTCATCTTCTCGTCCTCGTCTGTATCATGTTTTGGACGATTTCTGAGAGGAACAATGTGGTCACCCCCGGCATTTTTATCTTTGGCAGGACCACCCCCAGCATTTCGGTCAACAGGGGGGTTATCAGCATTGATGTGTTCATCCACATCTAGATCGCTAGTTGCCTGGCTGAAATCATCATGACGGATGGACTCAACTATCTAATTCGACAAGGTTCGGATCTGTTGGTCGTGCATTTATCTCATCTCCTGCATAGCCATTTCCATTTCCATTTCGATTTTGAATGCTTACTTCTGCTTGGCTAGAGCATCCCCAACCATTTTCGTTATTTCCTCAGTGTTAATCATAAACACTTCACGGGATTGTCCGGGACTGGATACGGTAGCCTCTAAAGCGACTGCCGAGCAAGTGTCTGACGCTTCATCGTCTGAGGATAGTCCTCTATTCATCCTCAGATAGTCAATGTGTCTAGTAGTTCCTGCGCGTAGCCGAGTCAGACGGTGAAATGAGGGGGTCTGAACTTGAAGGTCGAGTCGATTTTCCCTTATTAACCATGTTGATGGTGACTGCGGGTTGTTCAGGCCCGACGGCTTCTAACTGAAGCCGAGACATTAGTTGGGCTGTCCCCGAATTAACTCTTCTTCCTAGATTAAAATTGGGGTTGGAGCTATTTGAACTAATCAGAGACTTCCCCTTATCGACCACGTTGATAGTAACTGCTGGGAGTTCGTCATCTTGAACAACCGATCGTTTTTTGCGAAAATATCTTGATTTAGGCTTTGATGCTTCAGCGGAGATCCTCTCAAATACCGAGACCAACTGTGGAGTGGTGCTGGGGTAGCTACACGCTGATAATAATACCCTGATAATTTTGGTACACGGACAGTGAGAGTCCGCTTTCCGGGTACCTCTCTTTCAAGATTTATTCGTACCCTCAGCCCGATAGTACAACTCATCGACGTTGCGGTCAGAGTAACCTATTGGCTGTTTATATGAATTCTCAGGTATAACGTGTTTGTCTGCTTGACGTGTTTTCTTTTGAGTAAACAATACATTGTTGGCGTCTGCAGGAGTCACTCGTTTGGAATCATACTTTTCTGAGAGTAAAACCTTAACGGGCTCCTAGCCTTCTGTACGCACCCCCAAGCGGGCGGTTACAGGAATCAACTTGTTAGGAGGTCGCGTACGACCCCCAGTTTGTATGTTTGCTCGGGGTTCCTTCAACGGTCCCAAGCGTTCCTTAACAGACGCTTTGCCTCGATCTTCGGGTAGAGAACCGAGGAGATGCTTCAATGGAATTTTGGATTTAGAGAGATCCACGCTGTCGTAGGGCCTCACCGGAGGTACGAGAGCAATAGGAGCGGGATCTGAAGTTAACGAAGGCTGGAGAGCAGCCTTGGATCTGGAATCGAATGAGAGACACGACTGGTGTCTCTTGGGTAGAGGCATTATTTTTGCCTTCGGCACCCAAACTTGCTTAGATCTTGGTGGTTTCTTGACCACCTCTTCCCGCTGCAATTCTCGTGCCTTTCGCATAAGGATCTGGGCATGCGCAAGAAGTGTGCGGCGTTTCTGGATGCGCTCCTCGAGAGTCGAACGTGTTCGTTTGATCTGAACCTATTTGTAAATTGGAGGTTGGGAGGAGGATCCCGATGCTTGTTGTGGCGATAACTTAGCCACTTGGCACTTTCTGAACTTCAAATCCGCTTGGTAACAGAGTCCGTCCACCTGATCCAAAGCCTTGGCGAATTAGCACGCGAGGCGTTGGTGTTGCCTTTGACGTGCTCTCTTTGATAAAATTGGCGCGCCTTCAGCAACCGACTCCATGATCGAGGAAGAGTTCAGATCTATAGATCTGGCTTCATTTGACGCTGGCGGATTATTGCGAGGTGCAATTGCAGTAACAGTAGTGGGGAGATCGCCTTCTTGGGTCTTCAGATCTGAAGACCGACGGATCTTTTGGGAGGAGGAGACCTTCCTGCACTTGTGAGCCGAGGCAGATCTGGAGGAGGAGGAGGAGGAGGAGGAGACGTACTCCTTAAATTTCTATTGGTCAAACTTGTATTCGACCTGTTCAGCCATGGGGATCTTGATCGTTGGCTGCGGCACGACAGCTTCGGTAGCGAAGCTGTTGGCTTCCACTGTGGTCGCCAGCTTGTTTGGGGTGAAAGTTGATATCTTCATTGCTGAATCTATTACACGTTTATCGATTATAGATTCAATATAAAATTAGTCTTTTTATAAGACTTTCTTACACAATAAAAATAAGAAAAATATAACTCTTGTCAAACAGCGCAGAGATCGTTTATCGGTCTTCTACTTGCGTGGGATCTTGGCCTGTGACGGGGATGTTGATATCCGTGGACCACCAAACGATCAGATCAGATCCGGAGCTTCATCACTTCGCGAAGGAATCAAGAAGCTGAATCGCTTATCTCGGCAACAGCGAGATAATTACTTTTCTTAAGATCCCCGCAACGGGGTAATCTTAAGGGATGAACCGGGCTGTAGATTTGACGAACTCCTCTTCTTTATGATGAAGAATCCATTGAAGTCTCCTCCTCCTCTCTGAAATTCGTGCATTTTTAATCTTCAATCCGACAGGGCTTCACCAACTCTCTAAAAATCCAGATCTGAAAAAATGAAGGCCGTGGGGCTGTATTTATAGGCTTCAGGAGCCTTGTGTTTGGATAAGAACGGCCGATTCCCTCTTATTTTTAGTTGAAACCACTTAACCATATTATTAAATTAGTTGGAGCAAATTCAGGTTGTTAACGATCGAAAAACAGCTTCAAAACAACAAAAACAACATTCTGGGGGTTGCGGACAATTGTGAGTGTCTCGGCGTGGCCGAGACACTTACAAGTGTCTCGGCTAAGCCGAGATACTTTGAGGTATCTCTGGTATTTTGGTCATAACTTTCTTATATGACCTCTAAATATCCTGATTCTAGATGTATTAGAAATCTAACAAAGAGATATACAACTTTCATGTTTTGAGTTTCTTCTGATTTGAATCAAATCATGGTCAAAATCGTTATTCTTTTTTGAGACACTAACACCATCTCGGAGTTCTGAGGTAGTTTGTACTATCTTTGGTATTTTGAATTTATCTTTCTCATATGATCTCCAAATTACATGATCTAAGATTTATTAGAAATCTAATGAGGAGTTCTATAACTTTCGTGTTTTGAGTTTTTTCAGATTCGAATCAAATCATAGCCAAAATCACTCTATAAGGTCCGAGACACTTGTGAGTGTCTCGGCTTGGCCGAGACACTTGTGAGTGTCTCGGCTTGGCCGAGACACTCAAGAGTGTCTCGGCCAATCCGAGACACCAATGGGTGTCTCAGCCAATCCGAGACACCTCTGGGTGTCTCAGCTTGGCCGAGACAGCTTAGAGTGTCTTGTCCAAGCCGAGACATCTTTGGGTGTCTCGGGTTGGCCGAGACACCTCTGGGTGTCTCGCCGAGGTCCGGGACATAGTCCTGCGCGTTTCGTCCGTTTTTGCCGTATCTTTGTCATCCGAAGTCGGAATCATACGATTCAAGATGCATTAGAAAGCCATTGAGAAGATCTACAAGCTCGCATGATTGAATCATCTGTGGAGTAGATAGGACATGGAAGGCATTTCATCTTTTGTAAGTGATGCGGAGCTCCCGATCAGTTCGTTTCCTCGTTGTTCTGCAGTTTCGTTGCTTCACATAGTTTGTCGACTCATTTCATGCACTTGTCAACGTTAAATAAGCTCATGTGACTCAGATAGTGATGTTCATCGTCTTCTCTCTATTTTGAGCCACGTGCGGGGACCTATAGGTAATTTTTGACGCCTACAAATATCTTCCAACATATCAGTCACGTCAACTGTTGAATTATCGACTTTAGTGAACTCTTTCTCTGATTGCATCACAGGAACGCTTTCACCATGATAACTCTAAAATACATAAGAGCTATTAAATCTATTGATTGACCGATAGAAACTTACATCACTCCTATTGAGTATTTTACCATTCCTACAATTCTTTCAAGGATAGAAAATCGACCCGCTCAGCGACCGTAGAGGGTTTGTGTCAGAGTAGGCTAAGAAAGCTTCTATCCTATCCTTGTATCGGGCATCTAGATGCCTCCAATCATGTGGTAAGCTCATGAATGATTTGTCAAGAACTGTCTGTATCTAGAATTTAAAAATTAATGGAAGTAAGCATATCCCTACATATATCATTTTAATTTAGGACAAGTGTGTATGACCGACTGTCAGAGGAAGACTTTTATCCTATTAGATATGTAATCGTGGCATGTATGTATTTACATGTGTTCAAGTGTACTTTCATTTCATCAAAATTTTGGCAGCACCAATCCGTTGTTCTCCGAGTACACTATAGTGGGAAGGATATACTCTTGCATATCCCTCTGACATTTGTACACGGAGAACAATGAGTAAGCATCGCCAAAACTTTGACGAAATGAAAGTACACAAGAACACACATAAATACATATACACGTCACGTTTACATACCTAACCCGTCCACACTGGACAGACTCAATAAGTATGTATAGATAAGCCCCCCCATCACATACACATATGAAAAGGTTGTTCGGACCGAACATGATGGTCTCATATCCGCCAACCATCTCGTACGCGTATATGATCGATAAATAAAGAGATTATATATAGTATTTATTAGACGTGGAATTCTACAGCTCAAAAATGTGTGTGTAGTTTCTATATAAGTAATGATATAATAGTTATGCCAACCCTCACCCTCACCCTAACCCTCACCCTCACCTAACCCTAACCCTCGCCCTGGCCATAACCCCCGCCTCCGCCTTCTCCCTCGCCCTAACCCTAACCCTAACCCTCAAACCCTAACCCCAACAATCACCCTCACCCTAATCCTAACCCAACCCAAAGCCAAACCCAAACCCTAACCCTAACCCTCACCCTCACCCTCCCCCAAACCCAAACCCTAACCTTCCCCAAAACCCAAACCCTAACCATCACCCTCACCCGCACCCAACCAAAACCCAAACCCTAACCCTAACTCTCACCCTAACCCTAACCCTTACCCAACCCTGACCCTCACCCTCACCCTCGCCATAACCCCCCTCCCCCCCCCTCGTCCTCTCCCTTGTCCTAACCCTAACCCTCACCCAAACCCAAACCCTAATCATCACCCTCACCCTCACCTTCACCCAACCTAAACCCTAACCCTAATTATACCCCTAACCCTCACCTAACCCTACCCTAACCCTAACCTAACTAAATTCTAATTCTGTATGTTATAATTTTATCAAGATGAAAATTTTTTGTTTTGTAATACTTTATTAGGTTTTGGGAATTTTTTCACAATTTATTTATTTTGCAAAAATTAAACTCTAATTATAATTAAAAACATGAAATTAATCAATATAATAAATTAAAAATCTCTCTTTCTCTCTCCCCTACACCTCTATTTCTCTCTGCCTCTCTGTCAGGTTGGACGATGCTGGCCGTCGTTGATCGGCTGGCTGCTGGCGTCGGCCGGCCAAGAGAGAGGTAGAGAGAAAGAGAGATGTAGGGAGAGAGAGAAAGAGATATGGAGGGGAGATCTATACCTTGATAGAAAGAGAGAGAGAGAGAGGGCGGCGGGAGCGGCGGGTTCGACGGTGGGTCCGACGGCGGGATCAGCGGCGGGACTGGCGTCGGGATTGGCGATGGTCACGGGAGAGATATGGAGAGAGATGGTGGCAGCCACGAGAGAGATGGAGAGAGAGAGTGAGAGAACGAGAGATGGAGGGGGAGTGGGGGTGGCTGGCGGGTGATTTTGGGACAGAGGGGAGAAAATATGATATTGGTGCGGGTTGCCAAAATTTTTAGGTAAGCCCGTGTCATTTTTTTAATTTTTATTTCTAAAACAAAAAAAATTCCAAATAATAGAAATTATGTCGCTAATAATACAAAACAATGACGACGGAATATTCTGTCGCCAATAATAAGTATACCGTCGGACTTATAGCGACGAAAATTTCTATCACTATATTACATGATATAGCGATGGATTTGTCCGTCGCTAAATGTCCATCGTAGATGGTCCTATTTCTGCTAGTTACTTTTCCAAAAACTAAAAAATATATCAAGCACATAGCAGATTTGAACAAAGTCGGGATTTGAACAAAGCTACGATTTAACCAAGAAGTGGTCAAGGAATTATAGAACCTTTAGAGTATCATTCATATCTATCAACCACTAAACAATCAAGTACATAGCATGAAATTGGTGTACAGCAATTCCAAGATCAATAGATAAATGCATCAAGGAGATTGAATGAAAATAAATCCAAAATCACCACTACAAAATCAACACAACATGAAACATCAAGTACACAGATCTGAAATGATGCAATTTCAACAATAACAACATAGTTACAGCATGAAACAACAATTGCACATCACCACTACAAAAATCAATACACTATGCAACACAACATACAACTTCAAATAACAAAGTTAACTGGACATTTTATATTCAGTGTCCAAAATCACCACTTCCTAAAACCGCCACTACAAAATCAACACAAAATGAAATAGTCAAGTACACATATCTAAACTCCTGCACAACTTCAACAATAAGGACATCCTAGACATTTATATTCATAGTCTACTTCATGCGTAAAAGTATTTTCTAGCAAATTTTTTGATTCCTTCGAAATAAATGCAATAGCGATTTTTGCTCTTAGAAGTCAACAATCGTTCTGATGAATGAATAAAGTTGTACTATTGGTGATGGAATATATGTATCTCATCATAAAAATGCCACAATCTAAGCTCCTACACAAACAAGTGAGAATACGACTCTTCTCAAGATCAAAACCAAGTTTGATCCAGAGGAAAGGGGAATATGCTTCAGATCTCTCGAACTCTCCCTCTCTATGCTGAAGAACTTCGCCAAGATCTGCTAGCCTCTCTGAAGTTTGTGATTCACTCTTCGCAGGGACAACACCTCACCCAAATTTTAGATGCCCTGCATATAAGGCCATAGGCTTGTATTTATAAGCTTCGGATGCAGCATTTTCGAATAAGAATTGATGATTTAACCTTATCCTTAGTTAATAACCACTTAACCATATTTAGGGATAGCTTCAAAATAGTTGGGAAGACTCTAGAATGAAAGAATCTTGAGAAAACTATCGAAAAACGTATTTTGAGCATTTCTAGGCGCGAGCCACCCTATGGTGGCTCAGCCTTGGCCGAGCCACCTGACCTTATCTGAGTCATTTTGATACAACTCGACCGCCAGGGGCTTTTCTGGTTTGGCCTTGTTCTGTAGTTACGCGCATTCCGTCATTTCTCTGACTTGTACACTTCACCGATTTGCTTCACACATTTTGTTAACTTGGAGGTGGCTGACGAGTGTGCGGACCACTTAGAAGTGACCGATGAGTGCGTGGACCACTTGGAGGTGGCTGATAAGCGTACGGGCCACTTGGAGGTAGCCGATGAACGTGCGGTCTATATGGAGGTGGCCGGTGAGCACACGGACCACTTGGATGTGGCCGGTGAGCACGCGGGCCACTTGGAGGTGGTAAGCGTGTGGGCTACTTGGAGGTGGCTAATGAGTGCGTAGGCCACTTGGAGGTGGTCGATGAGCGCGCGGGCCACTTGGAAGTGGTCGATAAGCGCACGGTCTACTTGGAAGTGGCCGATGAGCGCGCAGGCCATTTGGAGGTGGCCGGTGAGAATGTGTTCCCTTGCTTTTCTATTTAGGTGGCTTGTTGGTATGTCATCAACGGTTCGCCGCTTTGTTGTTTCGACGGCTAGTCGGTTGACGGCTCGCCATCTCGAGCTGTGTTCGGGGACCTATAGGCAACTTTTGACACCTACAGATTTCTATACTAATTATGAGACAATTAAGAGTCTCTATTCAATTTCCATAAATTTAACTGGATGTGCACAAAGGAAACCCAAAAAAACATAAAATTATCGACATACATCAGCATATACCAAATTCACTTTAAAATACCAAAAGTATAGATACAACATAACTTTTAATATGTACATTCATCTAATAAATATTAACCATACATGAACACTATGCACAGAAGCATAGCTCTGCTCATGATAAAAGAACATGAAAGCATAGTTTCACTTCTAACAAAAGCATCAACTAGAGGTGAACCATCACGCATCAAGCACAGAGCAGAACTCAATAAATTAACAATAAAAGGCCATACATGAAACTGAGTATGTACAAATGATAATATCATAATTGTATTCTCTTCTTTTTGGATCTTTGATAAGAAAAAACTTGGCTCAATTGATCCATCCTGTCTGGTCAATAAGAATACCAATGTGGTCTAGTCTCTCTTTACAGTTCAAATCTGAGTATTCTATAGATGAATAGAGTTATCATCAAAACATTATAGTAAGAAAATATTTGAATATAATGTGATGATATTTTAAGTATAATAATGCAAAAAACCAATTGTGTTTCCTCATTGACTGCATGTGGCAGCAGGCAGTACCAATGAGTAGCAAAATAATGTCATTTGATAACCGCTTTTGAACTATTTCCTATGCTACCACAAGTCCAGTTGCCAATATACTAATACTTCAAGCTAGGGAAAAATTTAACACAATAATGCTTAGCTTAACTTTTCCTGAAAAAGTAGTAACTATATAAGACCTCTAAAGAGGAAAAAACATGTTAAGGATTTTAGATCACGGTCTCTAAAGAGGAAATAGACGTATTAATGATTTTAGACCACGGTTTGTGTGGCTAGGTTGAGCAGGCTCTACCTTACAAAAACTGCTTTCCACCATCATGCATGTCGTCCAAAGCATGAGCAATGGCTAAAAGGTCTCAAAAGTATGCTATAATCTACATCATCCTCTTATTTTGAACGACTAGTATTTTCTACCCACCAACTTGTGTTGTTTTATCATAGCTATGAAGAATTTAACGATATGCTCGAACCTTGAACAAAACCTTGTAGACGGTAAGAATTACCGCGGCGGATTAGCAAGCGAGTTCGCCCACAGAACAGGACCACCCCCTCTTAGGCCACTAAGCGGATTCGCTGACACGCGAATACCCCACGTTGGCCGCATACTCCAAATCGCATGGATCCGCCAGCAAGGCGAATCCGCCTTCACTAATTGAATCCGCCCGCAAGGGAGATACTCAAATCCGCCTTCGTGTGCCGAAGCCACTTGCAGGGAGCCACGTCTGCCTACGTAAGCCGAAAGCCAGGTTTCTAGGGACAAGCCTTCCCTGCTTCCCACGATGCGATAGGAAAGGGGAACAGTGTCCCAGGTCCGTCCGACGTCCGCCCGCAATTCAAGCGAATGAGACAAGCACCGGACCGGCCTGCATACTCATAAATGCAGGTCACCTCACCCATCAGAGAGGAGGGCCGAAGCCGTCGACGCGCCGTAAGCCTTCTGGAGCTCGCTCAGACACGCAATGTCCGTTCTCCAACTTCTGCCAAGGCCACTTGCCAAGAGCCACGTCTGCCTACGTGAGCCAGAGACCAGGTTTCCAGGGACAAGCCTTCTCTGCCTCCCACGACGCAAGGTAAGGAGGCACAGTACCCCAAGTTCGTCAGACGGCAGTCCGTAATTCAAGCGAACGAGACGAGCGCCGAACCGGCCTGTAGACTCATAAATGCGGGTCACCTCACCCATCAGAGAGGAGGGCCGAAGCCGCCGATGCGCGGCAAGCTGTCTGGAGCTCGCTCAGACACGCAACGTCCATTCTCCCGCCCCTATTCAGACATAGGGTGAGGGGAGGAAGGGTACAGCACCTCAGGACCGCCAGATGGTCACTCGGTACCTCGCCGCACCAGTGAGCGGACGGTTGCCAGAGCCATCTACGTCCACATAAATGCAGCGTACCGCGCTCCAAGCGAAAGGTTAGAGCCACCAGCGTTCGACGAGCTGTCCAGGTCCACTCAAGTGTCTGGCAGTCACCGTCACGAGTGCGAGGAAGGGCTTTCCCGCTCCCACACGACGTGACGCGACATGTAACCCCACAAACAACTGTTTGTTGTACAGGGGACAATAGGATGTCTTTGAACAGTGTATGGTCACATCCCATGGTTCAAGGGACAACCGAACTGTCTCTCTCCCACTTAAAAAGCTTCTTACAGCAACCTAAGAAAAGGGGCAAAAAAAAGGGAGATCGAAGAAGCATCGCTCGAGCTAAGAGATCAAGAGAATTTTCTGATCAAAAGAGAAAACTTCTTGCGTACTCTTGCATCGCAGTGCTTTCTTTGAACTCTGAGCTCCGATCGCCGGAAAGACAGAGGATCCGAACTCCTTTACCCAGAGCTTCTACTGAGTACTGAAGCTCTCCCCAACAACCTCGGTCGAACCGTCCAAGGGAAGCAGACCCGGCGCGAGCACCGGGCGAAGCATCCTGTAGCTACCTTAAAGTCCCCACAAATTTAAACAAAGAGGGCATTCCCTCTGCTTCTGTCGTAATTCAGATTGATTTAGTTTGTAATAAGCTTTCTTATAAATACAAACAAAATCCCTCCCCTTTCCCGGGAAAATCAGAAATTTACACCTACAGAAGATGGCGACCACAGTGGGAGAAGCTGTTTCTTCAAACGAGATGGTGGTAGCTCAGTTCGACGAGGTTGTTGTTGGGACGACAGTGGAGTCCCTAGAAATCGAGTTCGATCAGGCCAAGTACGAAGAGTACTTGTCTTCCTCCTCTTCCGGTGGCGAAGCAGCCCGCAAGCGCCATAGAGCCACGCACGGGAGCCGACCTCAGACGGCCAAAGCTCCCACGCCAGAAGGCTCTGCCGGAGTCCCGATAGGGAAATCCACCCCAAACACTCTCGAGGCCAAGTCCCAGATCGAGAGTAGGGGGAAGGGTCTACTAAGTGGGTCGCCAAACGACCCTCAGTAGCACCTATCCCGAAAGAAACATCAGTTCGTTCTGGCACGAGCCACCCCGCCACTGCTCACGCAAGTTCCCCCTCCGCTGGGAGAACTAACCAACAGCAACGGCGGGCGCTTGTCGGGTAGAAAGCCTAAACCTCCGCTTCACACAACGGCCTGAACCACCATACAGGCCCGAGAAGTGAGAGACAAGAGGGCAACTCTCCCAATATCGGGAGGCCCTCCAAATCAGGGGCGCCAACCGAGAAGGATGGGACCACCCGCTCAGGTGGACTTCGCTTTTCAGGTCATATCCCTGACGCGAGCAAACCACTCCAAGTGAGTGGGCCTATCCAAAAAGGTGAATCCTCGAAGGCTGGCGAGCCTCGCCACGAGATCTTGGCGAATAAGCGCAAAGGCAAGGAAATAGGCGACGCGTCGCGAGCCCGCTCATTTAAACAAAGGGCTGAGACTCGCCTACACGCTAGAGTTCGCGCAAGCGCGAAAACTCGCCCGTCAAGGCGAAACCGCCTAACTCCAACGCCGCAACATTCCACCCATTGTGCACCAGAGGACGCATCCGAAGGCCTCTCGTGTACTCACCCGAGTAATCCTTCCGATACTAGGGGTTGTCACCAACCACCCATGGAAGATCTACGAGAATATTTGATTCGCAAGCGCACCATACAGGAGGTGAACCCTCAGTGCCACTACGAAAGGCTCATTCACACAGTGCTCGCCGACTGCCAATGCGTAGAAACGGCGAAACCTTCTGTGTTTGAGAGGATTTCTCAGCAACCCTCTCGACAGAGGGTCTCCCGTCGGAGGCGTCGTCACTAAAAGAGACACGCTACTGACGACCTAGAACTCCCGTCCGCCACAATCAACATGACGGACAAGGGTAAGGGGATACTCTCCGATTCCCCAGATTCAGATTCCATTCTGGGACCCAATCCTCGGTTCGCCCGACACCAGCAAGAGGGTATATTCCAGCGCACCCGTAGTCGCAGAAGGACGAGCGTCGGGATCGACTACTCCGCCGTACCCCCTCCCTTCCACCGCGAGGATGAGGTTCACTCGGCAACGGCCACCTCTCAAACTTCGCACTCAAGTCAGGACGCGAGGGCGCGGGTGCACATGGCGGAACTCACCCACGAGCAGACGATGACCCAAAAGCTGGAGGAACAGCAGGCGACCATCGACTCTCTAAGAGAGATGATGGAGCAACTGCTGAACAAAAAGAAGAAGAAGAAGAAAGCCCAACGCCCCTTACCCCGACGGACCGCGGACCAGGAGTGGGTGCCTCCGCGCCGTCCGGCGATAGAAACGGAGGATAACAGTAATCCACTATCTGATTACTCCTCTAAGACGTCGCTAGGAACGTCGCATACTGGTGAGGGCACTCGTGACAAGAGGTTCGATGAGTTCCAGGACCAGCTCAACGCGATGAAGCTTCAGCAAAACATGAACAAGCTGGGAGTGGTCCGCCCCTACCCTATCGAATAGGATACGGTCCCATACCCAGCAAAGTTCAAGCCGATCAGCTTGGTGCAATTTGACGGCAAGGGCTCGCCCTCGCAGCACATCTATTACTTCATGGCGCAAACCGGATTCCTTACGGGGAACGACGCCATTCTCACGCGATTATTCATAGGCACCCTCAAAGGGGTGGCCTTTGAATGGTTCCGCAAGCTGGAGCCCGACTCCATCAAAGCGTGGGCCGACGTCGAAAAGCTCTTTTTAGCCCGCTTCTTCGACGATGACACCGAAGTGTCAATGGCTACTCTCCTTGCTGAAAAGCAACGAAAGTCAGAGTCGGTCAATGACTTCGTGAAAAGATTCCGGAATCGGTCCGTCCACTGTCGGGACCAAGTCTCCGAGTCGACGCTAATCGAGATGTGTCGCAACAACCTATCGATCCATATCTTGTCTAAGATAGGCACGGTAGAAACCCGGATGTGGAAAGAACTTGTTCGTCAAGGCGAGCAAGTAGAAAACATGATCAAGAGGCTCGAGGCCGAAGAACCTCAGCCCAAGAAAGGAGCTGCAGAACCAGCTACACCAAAGAATCCCCCTCAAACAAGGGGAAAGGAGATCATGGCAGTCGACTCTGCCCCAGCGCCAAAGACTGCCCCGAGGCCGAAGCCTAGGCAATTTGAGCAACGCCCCCCGTGGCAGTATGACTTCAAAGAGGACCAGGTGGTAGCGACGCTCGATACTCTACTCAAGAGTGGTCGAATCAAGCTGCCTGAGGCCACGAAGCTTGAAGAGGCGGACAAAACCGGCGACCCAACATACTGCGCTTATCACCAGTTCCTTGGTCACCACACGACCAAATGCTACGTCCTCAAGGACAAACTCCAGGCCCTCTACGATGCAGGGGTCTTGAAGAAAGAGAAGGTTCAAAAGCAGGTGACCACGAACATGATCACCTTGAACTTTGGAACAGATCTCCCATAAGTTCATGCTCCAGCGGGGGTAATTCCCATCCCCAAAGCGGTTCTGAAGGTCACCAATGACGATCCTCACAACCAGCGGGAGAAGGGCTTGGTACCACAGACCCTGCCATCAGGACAGATAATGTGGGTCCATCCAGACCTCCTCAACGACGAGCAATGGACCACGCGATCGCCGAAGGAGGCCAAATGAAAGCATTGCAACGTTGTCTCTGCCATTCCAGACAGAGACGGCCCAGCGATGGCCACCCTTACTGACTCCGAAGAAGACACAAACGTCTTCGCCACGAGGGCGGGAAAAGAGTTCGCCAAAGAATATCCCACGAGGGTAGAGAACGCAGCAAGACCTCCCGCGAGGCCAACCGCCACAACCCCTCCCAATCCGGATGTCCCCAGCTCAAGTCGCCAACCTTTCCGGTTCAACGTGCTCGCACAGTTGAAAAGCATCCCGGCGCGAATCACCATGTACGACCTCCTTAGACTATCCAGGTCTACTCGGGAGGCCCTACAGGAGGCGTTGGCGGATTCAGAGGCATTCTCGACCCATTTCTCGAAAGAAACGGAGGTGGAACAAGAATGTGCGAATTGTTGCCAGGTCTCGAATAGACGAGTCCCTTGCATTACCTTCACTCCTGAGGATATGCTCATTAAGAGTACGACTCACGATCGACCACTGTACTTCACGGGATATGTTGGATCGGCGAGAGTAGATCGGATCCAAGTCGACCCGGGCTCCGCGTTGAGCATCGTGCCTCTGAAATTGATCAAGCACTTGGGGATACCGCCGAAGCGTCTGTCCTCAACCACCACGACCATTTTTGGCTTCAACGCCACAGGGACGCGGCCACTGGGCAAAATCCGCCTGAAATGTCGCATAGGCGACATAAAGACGGAGGTGACCTGCTATGTCATCGATGCCGAGCCTTCCTACAACGTGCTCCTAGGGCGCCCGTGGATTCATGGCAACCGGATAGTCCCATCCACTCTGCACCAATGTCTGAAGTATGTTGACGATTATGAACGCGTCAAGACTGTAGTGGCCGACAGGCAACCCTTCAAAGGCGTCGAAAACTACTTCACAGACTCTCTGCTGTATCGAGACTCCGTCGAACCGCCGGTTGAGGAGCCAGAAAGCGGCAACGAGGCGGATAGCGAGCCTGAGTACGGCGACAATCTAATCTTAAACGACTTCGAGTCAATTGTAATTGGTTATGAGAGTCATCATGTAACCAACGCTGTTCAGGCGGGAAAGATTGTCGTCAATGAAAAATCCAACTTTGCTTATGTGTCGTCTTGTTCTACGTCTGAGGACGATGAACCCAACGATCTATGGTCGGGACTCTACCGAGATCCTTCCCTGCACATGCCAGTCTGCTCGTCATACGCCGCGAGGGGGCCGCCAATTGACTCGTCGCAAGCCGTATTTGTTGTGCCAGCCCGAAATAGATATCGAAAAGATATTATTTTCGGTCGAGTCGATCGTCCCTTGCGTACGCTCTGGGACGAGTCCGAAGATGAAGACCCGGCACCCCAGTTTTCGCAATACAGTCGAATTGCGAGATGCATGATGAGCGACATGGGGTACGACCTCACTCGCTTAGAAGGCCTCAACTACGGCCGAGGACGCAAGACGGTCATCCGACCCGCCTACGTACCTAAGGGGAAACCCTCGAATTATTTTAACCGGACCAGGAGAGGCTTAGGCTACTCCTCCTCCTCGTCAGATTTATATTTCCAGGTCAACGAAGATTCCGACTACGCATGTTCGGGGGATCAGTCGTCAGTAACCTCAGCATGGGACTCAGATGTCAGCGTGAGGGACCTGTTCGATGGCCTCACGATCAACATGGCTACAATGGATCCCGCCGAGATGGCGACAGATGAGCAACTTCCACTCTATGACGAGACGTGGGATCGTCATGTTAACGCCCAATGGAGTAGTCGCTTCGAGCAACGAGAGCCGCCCACCGAGGACGAAATCCTCCAAGTGAATATGGGAACTGACGAGAGTCCCAAGCCCATATTCATCAGTGGTAGCCTGCCTCCTCAAGAAAAGGAGGATCTCATTGCCCTCGTACGGGAATACATCGACGTCTTCACATGGAATTATGAGGACATGCCTGGCTTGGATCCGCGGATCGCCACACATCGCCTCAACATCAACCCAGACGTCAAGCCAGTTAAGCAGCAGCAGAGGCGGTTTCGCCCCCAGATCATGGAGGCGATCGAAGCCGAAGTAAAGAAGCTCATCGAATCCGGCTTCATCAGAGAGGAACAACACCCCGACTGGGTGGCGAACATTGTTCCGGTGCTGAAGAAGAACGGCAAAATCCGCATCTGCATTGACTTTAGGGACCTCAACGCTGCGTGCCCTAAAGACGAATTTCCCCTGCCCATCACGGATGTCATCATTGACAACACGTGCGGATTCGAGAGGATGTCCTTCATGGACGGTTTCTCGGGGTACAATCAAATCAAAATGCACCCCGAGGATGAAAAACACACCACGTTCAGAACTCCCATGGGGGTGTACTGCTACACCGTTATGCCCTTCGGACTCAAGAATGCCGGCGCAACCTACCAACGCGCCATGAGCTTGATCTTTCGAGACCATCTACGAAAAACGGTAGAGTGCTATGTGGACGATCTGGTCGTAAAGAGTCGTCACAAGAGCGACCACCTCCAAGACCTCAGGATGACGTTCGAACTCATGAGGACTCATCAACTCAAGATGAATCCCACTAAGTCATTCCTAGGGATGGCTAGTGGTAAATTCCTCGGCTTCGTCGTCACGACAAAGGGGATCTAAATCGATCCAGACAAGGTGCGAGCTATCCAAGAGCTCCAACCACCCCGGAACCTCAAAGAATTGAGGGGCCTCCAGGGAAGATTGGCCTACATCCGAAGGTTCATTTCAAACCTTTCGGGCAAATGTCAGCCATTCTCCAAGCTCATGAAGAAAGGCACCTCCTTCATGTGGGACGAGCCTTGCCAGCAAGCCTTTGAGGACATCAAGGCTTACCTTTCAAAGCCGCCAGTCCTCGCTGCGCCGATTTCAGGGAAACCATTTCTCATCTACATTAGGGCCATGGAGCACTCTCTGGGTGCTCTCTTAGCACAAAACGATGACGCCGGCCACGAGCAAGGCATCTACTACCTCAGTAGGACCCTGCAAGGCGCCGAACAACGATACCTAATGGTCGAAAAAGAATGTCTGGCCTTGGTGTTCGCCATCCAAAAGATGCGACACTACTTGGTTGGCCAAACGATCCACATCATCTCACGGATGAACCCCATTCGAGTCTTCATGACGCAACCCGCGGCGCTAAATTGGCGCTTAGCTAGATGGGCACTTCTGCTCTCTCAGTACGACATTCACTTCAAGCCACAGAAGTCGGTCAAGGGTCAAGCCATATGCGATTTCATGGCCAGTCACCCACTGGCATCAAAAACCGACTTGTTTGAAGACTTGCCAGACGAGCCACTAGAAGTCAACGTAACGTCATTACCGGATGTGTGGCAGATGTTCTTCGACGGCGCGTCTCGTGCAGCCCCGGATGGCTCTATTGTTGCTGGAGTAGGGGTAGTCATCACTTCTCCACGTAACCACGTGCTGCCCCGGGCCTTCTCTTTGACAGAGCCATGTACCAACAACGTGGCCGAGTACAACGCATTACTCGTCGGACTGGAGTTGGCCGAAGAGCTAGGAATAAAGCATCTCCAGGCTTACGGCGATTCTCAGCTCATCGTCAAGCAGATGATCGGCGAATATGAGGTTAGAAACGAAGACTTGATCCCACTCCACAAGGCGGCTGTCCGACTAGTCGAATCATTTGAGAGCTTCCGCATTGAGCATGTGTTGCGTTCCAAAAACACACATGCGGATGCCTTGGCTTCCCTGGCGGCCAACTTGGCTCAACCATACGGAACAATCCAGTCAGTCGCAGTGGAGAGCAAGAAGCTCTTCCGACTGAAAGACGCTCCAGAAGCAAACGACACCCATCAAGTCTCCGATCAGCCCAGTGCTGAAGACTGGCGCCTCCCGATCATCGATTACGTCCTATACGGAGTATTGCCCGAGGATGCAAAGGAGCGAGAGTCCATCCGGAGACGTGCTACGAGATTCTACTACGACTCGATCACCAAGACGTTGTATCGAAGGTCATACGACGGCTTGTTGCTTCGATGTCTCTCAAGAGTGGAAGCACAGGAGGCTCTACGCGAGGCCCACGACGGCATCGGTGGAGCTCACCAGCCTGGACCCAAACTTTGGGATCGCCTACGAAGGACTGGTTACTTCTGGCCTGGGATGGTTCAAGACGCCGTCGCCTACGCAAAGCGCTGCCACGAATGCCAGATTCACGCCAACTACATGCACCAGCCACCTGAAGACCTACACCCAACAAAGGCTTCGTGGCCTTTCGAGGCATGGGGGATGGATATAGTTGGACCGATATCCCCGCCATCGGCAAGAGGTCATCGCTTCATTCTTGCGATCACTGACTACTTCTCTAAGTGGGCCGAAGCCGTCCCCTTGAGAGAAGTCAAGACTAACGATGTGATTAAGTTCATCAAACACCACGTCATTTACCGGTACGGCGTACCAAGACGTATCATTCATGACAATGGTACGCAGTTCGTCAGTCATGCATTCACCAGGTTCTGCGATAAGTTCCGGATGCAGAACCTCTCTTCCACGGCCTATAACCCATCAGCAAATGGTTTGGCAGAGGCCTTCAACAAAACGATCATCAAAATTTTGACCAAGTTGACCTCAACCAGCAAACACGACTGGAACGAGAAACTTGGCGAAAGTTTGTGGGCGTATCGCACCACGGTTCGCACGCCAACTGGCCATACGCCCTACTCCTTGGTATACGGCTGTGAGGCCGTATTGCCATTAGAGATTTAGATCCCGTCCCTCCGCATCGCTTTGGCAGCAGGGATGACGGTGGAAGACAATCACCGACAACGACTCGCCGAGCTCGAGGCGTTGGATGACAAGCGGCTAGAGGCTCAACAACATATTGAGTTCTACCAAGCCCGGATGGCGAAGGCTTTCGACAAGAAAGTCAGGCGCCGAGCCTTCAAGGAAGGAGAGCTGGTGTTGGCCGTTCGCCGACCAATGATTCTCACCTCCAAGAAGAAAGGCAAATTTCAATCCAAATGGGAGGGTCCATTCGTAATAGAAACAGTCTATTCGAATGGGGCCTACCGCCTCGTCAAGCCCAATGGCGATAAGATCATGATGCCTATCAACGGTAAATACTTGAAAAACTACTACCCTTAGTTCTTCTTCACTAACTCCCACAAGTACATGACTATAAACTGGTTCTCAAACCCTCCAACTGGTATACGAGGCTAAACTGTCCCCACTCTACCCGTTATGACGAGAGCCTCTGGCGGAATTCAATTCGCCTATCCTCTCAACGAGATGGCGGATCCACTAAAGTCGTTCATACCACGACAAACCACTTCAATTCGCCTATCCTCTCCAACGAAATGGCGGATCCACTAAAGTCGTTCATACCACGACAAACCAAATCAACTCGCCAATCCTCTTCCAGAGGATGGTGGGTCCCCAAAGTCGTTCCAATCACGACATTCCCTGTCACGTTAACATTAAACCTCTGACACAATCTACTTACCAATCCTCTTCATAAGAATGGTAGGTCCCCCATAGTCACTCCAATCGTGACAAAACCCCCATCAGGTTAATGATCACCTCTGATGATTGGCACCGTTATTCCTACGAATAACATAGCCTAGATGATAGCCTACTACGCAGTAGGTTATTACTTCTGTCAATAGTCACACTACTACGTCCCTGAACTATTTGGCCTATTCCAGCTATCCTAGCATTCTTGTAGGGTAACTGATGGGTAGCGGCCTACCACGCGAGGGCCCCTACAACGATCACACGTCATATTCTTACATCCCTGACGATTCGATCATCATCTGTCGTCGCCTATTCAGACGGTGACGACTGTTAAGAGCAATTCGGCAGACGGCATCTCTACCGATTCCTCAAGCGATAACTTGCCGAGTGGCAAGTCGAAATTGAGTTCTTCAGTCGGCCATAGGAGCGAACAATTCTCCTCCACTGCAGGCCGAGTGTTACTCTCTTAATCCCACTGGAGCTACAACGCGAAAATCGGAGTCAACCCGATCCCACGCTATAAGCAACCGAGAGCAGAACAAGAGCCCAAAACGACTAAGTTCAGAACAGACAGTCAAGTGCTCAACAAATCCAACTCAAATGCCAGAACAACACAAACAGGAAGAGAAGGCAGAAAACTATGCATATGAAACGAAGATAAGCAAGAGCTTAAGGCCATTATGGGCCAAAGTTTACACGCATAAGTTTTTCAAGTTACGGTGCTTGAAGCACCGACTAAGTTGACAAAACAGCAAAAGAAAAGAGGAACAAAAGAACAGATTTAAGCAAACAGAGCATTACAGAAATTTCAATAAGCTAAAGGACCTAATTTTGGCCTTGGCTTTCGCGAGGGCCTTCTCACGATGGATCTTCGCCTTCTCCCTCTGCTGCTGCTGCCGCCTCGCCAAATCTGCTTCGCTGTCCTCCTCTTCCTGACGAAGGAGCTGCAGCGCCCTCTCCACCTCCCTGGCAGCCTCTCTGAGCTTCCCCTCCTTGCGCGAACGCTCCTGCAACTTCGCCTCACCGCGGAGAGTGCCGGCGTCCTCGGAGAAAGCCCGGTCCAGGTAGGCGTCCATCCAGTCCAGCACCGTTTGGTGTCGCTTTCGCAGACGTCGGAGCTCGGCCTCCTTCGCCAGGATCTGCTTCGTCCTTTCTTCGCGCTCGAGCAGCAGGCACATGGAGATAGGCGGCGGCACGTTGGAAGGATCTTCGTGGACCGCCTCTTTGAGGCGATACATCCACTCCTCCACTCGATGGAGCTCCTGCTCGCAGTTGCGTGCGAGCGAGACATCGCCCGATCAGCGGATCTCCCTTAAGCCCGCTTCCACGAGGGGAAGCACATCGTAGTACCGGCCGGCACCCACCCCGACCTCAAGGGCGACCCCCCGTACCAAGTCCTCCAGCCGCATAAGGGGGACGAACGCTGGGTGAGCCAAGGGATCTGGAACGAAAGACCCTTGGGCTGAACCAACGGGAGAAGCCGGTGGGGCGTCAATATTAACCACGGTGGCGGAAGAACCCACCTCTTCGGACACACTATGTTCGGAGTCGGAGGCCATGGAGTGGAAGGGTTTGCGACGGTGATCTTTCGTCTCGCAGACTTTTCTCAAAAAAGAAGGAGCGTGGCTGAAGAAACGGCGAGTACGGGGAATATATCTAAAAATCTGATGGTCACGGTCTGTCCCCTCGAACGATCGAACGGTCCAGATGCCTCGCGGCGCTTCGGGCTCAGCACCATTTAAAGCCCCGCTTCTTGAGACCCGAACCGACCGATCGGATGAAGCCTAAGAAGCAAGGCACCCTGTCACTTCGCCATCAATGGGCAATGACACGTCTTTAATTCCTTAGCTGGCAAGCATTTGGGCCCGCTGGAAGACGCGTGGCACGAGATTTTGCCTACAACCTAAACTCGCCTTTTCGGGAGTCTCGCTTGCGTTCTAAATTCGCCAACGACATCGGCACAAATCCGCCAATACTAGAGATTCGCCCACGGTTCGAATTCGCCAACAGTCGAAGTTGATCCTCACGGCGAACTCACCGACGGTTTAACACGACTCTCTCGGCGAATTTGCCGACCCGTATTTGAGTTGAGTTTTCACCCAAGTGTTGCGACCTGAAACCGCTGATGGCTATGCCAAAAGAAATATTGAAGGGGTTATATCCAAAAGGAACACGACGAGGAAGAACACAAACTGCCTCAAATGCTTCTAGACAGTACATTTGAACAAAGTTATGTTTTTTGCAAATCGCGAAAGTCATGATATTACGTTCGAAGAAGCAAAACATGCGCCCAGTGTTTAAGATAATACATCTGAACAAAGTCGTGACATAGTTTCAAAAGCAAGACAAATGAACAAAGTGTCTTAAACATGAATACATGGTGGAGATCCTAATCAAACACACTGAAAGAAGAAATGTCTTCCTTGGCCAATGCCACCTTCCTTGCGAAGTCCTCACGAGCCTTGTCCTCGGCCGCCTTCCTGATGCGATCCTCAAAGCTCGATCTGGCGGCGGCATCCTTCTCACGCAAGGCTTGAAGACGTTGAGTTTCCTCCTCAGCTTTCTTGCTGACCTTGACAACATCGGATTGGAGCTCCTTCCAATTCGTCTCCACCTGCCTCAATTCGGCTCTCAGGCGAGCCATGGTGCGATTAAGGTCGATAACTTGATCCCCCAACTGCTGTTGTTGGCTCACCCAAAAATTAGTGATGGATTCCGAGTCAGCAATTTCTTTGAAGCGGACCTCCTGTTCCTGGGCCTCCAGACGTCGGAGATGAGCCAAACAAGACTCTACGTCCGGGCCTTCCCGCAGCAATGCCTCTAGCCCTATCATACGCGACTCCAGAAGACGAAGTTCTCGCATACAACGGGTGAAAAGGCGATTTTCGCCCGATCGTCGAATGTCTACCGCACGGTCCAGGAGAGATTGCTTGAAACTGGCAAAACTACCCAAGCCGAGATTGACGAGAGAAATTACCTGTCTCACGGCGTTCTCGAACTCCTCGACGCGGGCCTGCCAAGACGAGGAGCCAGGGGGAGTAGGCTTTTGACCGGGGGCGAGCATTGCGATTGGGGGAACCTCGAGGCAAGGTTCCATTCCTGGTTGCGGAGCAGAACCTTGGGCAGGAGGAGCCTCCGGGCTCTCGGGCTCGTCATCAGATATCAAGATGGGTTCCGCCTCGTGCTCCTCAGGAAGCGGTGCATCATCGTGGACTGAGAATCACAGTAAGAGCATGAAAGAGGGATCTAAGCAAGAGATACCTATCCATGTCTAAACAGGGTTTGAACTGGGAACATACCTTCGGCAGCGGCCGCTCTGGCCGCACCCGAGGAAGACGCCTCCTTCCTCTTCTTGGAAGTAACCCTCTTCGTCTTCGGCGCCATCTGGGAGACACAAGGTAATCAGGATCTCTTCTGAGAGGAACGATGAAAAAGCCTTGGCTTTTCTTGACGAAGGGAAAAGGTACTAAAATACCCCGATCCTAGGAGGTTATGTACGGTTCGATTGGACCCTTCAGTCCCGAACAGTTAAGGAGGAAGCCGAATATCCCGCATCCTATATGAATGATTGAGATTCGGCAGTTTCGGAGCATGATCTCTAACCAACGGCCCAGATCGGATGCGAAGGACGAAGAGACTCATCGCACTGCAATTAAAGCAAGACGGCGCACCTACGCCTCCGTAACTGACATACACGTGGGCGGACACACGACCCGCTAAAAGCGGAGTCCACCTATATCTAGAATCACCATTAACGGAGCAACTGCGAGTTCGTCAATTTGCAAAATTCGCCAACAGGCGAAACGGGTCTGTAGCTGGAACCCGCCAAGGGGAATTTCCCTCAAACATTGACATCAATTAGTGCACTAAAATATCTATGTTAAATGTAGTATGCACACAAGCCATAATCGCCAG
>BQKN01058444.1:0-62795 GCA_022839385.1 Asparagus kiusianus | reverse complement strand
TTCGTGTGTCCCCGGTTCAGCCCGGGGCTGTGCCGTTGTCCCGCTGTTGACTCGCCGTTGACTTTTCGTCCGAACTCGGATTTGGGTGATTTCGGATGCGTTGGAATCGTGACGGCGAGCTCTGTAGGCCCCGATGGTTGGATTATCTGTGGGGTGATCGAGGCGCAGCGGGCGTTGGTCTGATTGCAGTGATAGCGGGGTTTTCGGTCAACCCGTATCCTTGTGATTCTGACATTCTGTCGGCTCACGTAATCCGTCGGTTTGCTTCAGTCGCTCACCGGCGTCATTTGAGCTCTTGTGAACCGGGTAGTGACGTTCGATCGCCGCTCGTTGACACCGAGCTATGTTCGGGGACCTATCGGCAATTTTCGACGCCTACAGTAACTACCGACACTGCCGCCATTCTTGCGTATGCCAAGCTTCAGAAGGAAGAAGAGGAGAGGGTTCGGGCGGAACTCGCCGAGGAACTTGCCGCTGTCAAGGCTAAAATTACTTCCTTCAGTTTGTCAGATCTGATTTGAGACGTTTTCTTGTATCTCAACTTGGTTTGGTTTTATTAATAAAACAAAGTCTTTTCTTTAGCGCACTCTTCTTTTCATCATTATGCTTCTCTGTTGATTGTGAATCCGACGATCATAATACTTACAGGATTTTTGGCAAACCCTCAGCCATTAACGGGTTTGATGAGCCTTTACCGACTACCGTTTGAATCGGGCTAGCATGCGGATTGTTTAAATCCGTTCGCATGTAACGTTGTGCTCAGAGATTGAATTCTCTGAGACTTTATGCTATGATGTCGAATACATAGACTTCGTCATTGTTACGGGAATAGGCTACCCGGCGACACGTGTTAGGTGTTGGCTTTAGGATTTTGGGCTAACCCCCAGCCTCTAACGGATTTGATTAGCCTTTACCGACTACCGTTTGAATCGGGCTAGCATGCAGATTGTCTAAATCCGTTCCGCACGTAACGTTAAGCTAAAAGAGTTAACTCTTTCAGTGCTACGATATTGAATACGTAGACTTCGTCTTTCTCCTGTGAAAAGACTAAACAGCAACGTGTATGAGACGTTGACTCAGGATTTTTGGCAAATCCTCAGCCTTCAACGGATTTGATGTGCTCTTACCGACTACCGTTTGAGTTGGGCTTACATGCGGATTATTTTAATCCGTTCCGCATGTGACGTTGTGCTAAAGGAATGAACTCCCTTAGACTTTGTGCTACAACTTCGAATATGTAGACTTCGCTATTGTTATGGGAATAGGCTACCCAGCAACGTGTATTAGACGTTGGCTTATCCCTACTGAGGCTTCGGGATAAAATACCCCAGAATCGAATTCTGGTGTCTTTTTCTATGGGAAAAGACTAAGCCGGCGGCGCGTATTAGGCGTCGACATATCCTTTCTTAGGATTCAGGATGAAATTCCCCATGCGTGCAAGGCATGGATTTTGGTGTTATTAATAACAACCTGCCATAATGTTGAATATGTGGACAAGTGTTCTTTTCAATGGTCAAGAACAAACCGGCGACGCGTGTTAGGCGTCGACTTATCCTTACTTAGGTTTCAGGATAAAATACCCCAGAATCGAACTCTGGTGTCTTTTTTCTACGGAGAAAGACTAAATCGACAGCGCGTGTTAGGCTCAGACTTATCCCTGCTTAGGATTCGGGATAAACTTCCTAGGATGAATCCTAATATTGACAAATTTTGGAAAAGAAGTGGTGTGGGGAAGGAAGAATTTTATATTCTATTCCCCGAACAAGGAAGGAAGAATTTTATATTCTATTCCTTGATTCTGGAAAGGAAGAATTTTATATTCTATTTTTAGTGCAAGAAGGAAACTAGAAGTGGGATCTCCACTCCGAGAATTCGGAAGATCTAAATAAACTTACCTTTTATAGGATTGGTTATCTGATCAGGAGATGAGTTTTTCGTTTATCAAACTGAAGTTCAACTTTGGTTATGATCATGAAAAGGTTTAACCAAAGAGAAGAGGAAGGAAGTTCTTTCGTTTATCGAAAGGGGACTCCGGACTAAAAGTGGACCTCTTGTTCATGGAAGGAATCAAGAGGGCCAGAAGAACATTCTTGGTGGACTCACTGTCGATTGGAATTGATCAGTGAGGGGTTTTGGAAAATGAATTTGGGTTATCCTCTAGAATATTAAGTGTAATATTCTTCGAGGAACTTCCCGATACATTAGTTATCCACCCTCAGCTTTCTTTGCAACGCTGGGTTTGACATTACAATCAGTTATATGACCGGGTTATCCTTGAGAATATAACAATTCTCCCGGAACTTCCCGTCAACAATAGGAAATAGTTTAGACTCATATACCTATTGGAGTATCAGGGAGCAGTTTAACCTCTTATATCGGTCAGAGGATTGAGAAGCAGTTTATACTCATATACTCTTCGGAGTGATGTTAGTCGCCCTCATTCGGTTTGTTTTATTATTGAGACGTCGGCTTCAACTAAGGCTTGTATCGTATTTTTGAGGGTGTAGCAAGTCTCCGTGGAATGAAGAATCCTCCTATGGTACCCACAATATTTTGGATCTGAAATCCGGTTAGCTTCCTCCTGATCTCTGATAGGTGGGAGCTTGATTTTGTTATTTTCCAGAAGATATTTAAGGATGGCTGGAACATCATCGTCCTTGAAGGAGTATCATTGCATCTGAAGCGACTGTTGTGGCGATCGCTCCTGTAGTTGTCGTTGTGACGTTTGGTCAGTAGCGAACCTGGGTACGGACTCTGGTTGGCTTTCCTCAACTCTCTTTCTTTTGGGATAGCGTCTAATCGAGGTGGTGACAGACTCGATTTCCTTCTGCTTTTTGTCTTCATCTCCATCTCTCTTTGAGTGATGGTGAGAAGAAGGAATTGGGCTACCCCCAGCGTCATTGAAGGGTGTGGTCATATCACCCCCAGCGTTACCGAGGGGTGAATCAGTCTTGATGACCATATTTAGATCCGGACCGTTGTCACTTGTCCTGTTTGGAATAGGCGCGGCTGGTGTAGCGCAACAGCTAGACCCAGCCTGATAATCAGATTTAGGAAATTTACACCTTTCAGCTTGCAACTTTCTTATTTATCGCATAGCCAATTCCATCTTATCCTCAAATTCTTCTTTCTGCTTGATTAACGCTTCTTGAACTATTTGAGTGAGCTAGTCAGGACTAATGTTGAACGCATCCCTAGTATTCTTAGAAAGACGTGATAACTCGTGTAGAGTTACCTTTACTGGGATGTTAGCCAATTGGGTCATAACCTCGAAGTGGTAAGGAATGTTTGAATCTCCCGGTTTATCTCTTCCAATCTGCTGATTGACTTGAGACTGCCTTGGGTTTGGAACATCTTGGCGCAGGGGCTCCTGTTGGTTCCTTTCAGCAAATGCGGGGGAAGTTATAGTCATCCCTACCTCAGCTAGTCGATCAGAGACATTTGGATATTTGAACTGATATTCGTTCCCATTTCTGGTGGTTACAAAAGTTCACGTTCATTGTCAGAAAATGAGAAAGCAGGAATTGCTTCGTCGTCTTCCTCTGGAATAGCAGAAATTCCGTAACAGGATTTTCCCTTGCCTTTCGATTTCCTTTTGGATGATGATCCGACCCACTGTTCATCTTCAATGAGATCCGGATGAACCTAGAGGATTTCGCCGTTCGGGGTTGTGTGTGGCACAAGTCCCTTTTGGCGCTGTCCGTGCGGGTCGTCGTTCACCATCTTCATCCCGACTTTGGTGATGCGTTTTGGCTCAAACCAAGTTGTAGGCACCGATCCAAAGCTGATTGACACCGCGTTTGCTCCTACATTCTTGGCAGGCTTCGGGGTTATAACACCCACATCAATTAATGCCTGGATCTTGTCCTTGAGTTGGTAGCATGACCTTGTAGGGTGATGGACCGCTCTGTGATACGCGCAGTACTTCGGATCCGCCACTTTGCTAGCTCCCTCTTGATCTACGATCGTTGGCAGCTGGATTTTGTTGTTTTCCAACAAATACTTGAAGATGCCGGGAACTTCATCATCCTTGAAGGAGTATACTTTAGGAAACCTCGGTTCTGAAGACTTCTGCTTCTGAGACCGTTGCTGCCAATGCGGCTGCGATTGTTGTGGCGCTCGCTGCTGCGGCTGCTGTTGAGATTGCAGTTAGAAAGTCTGATTAGCATCAACTGCGTTAGCATATGGCTTACCATTCCCTTTTTGGTTGAAGTTCTGCTTCGGAGGATTTGTTGCCGGTTGGCCTCTCTCCGCCTTCTTTCTTCTGAGGAATCGCTCAGCTTGCTCTCCTCGAACCTTCAAGTCCTTCCAGGTCTTGGATGGTGCTGTGCCCATTGCTTCTAACACATCCAGTGAAAGGTTGTTGTGGCAGGTCTGGAGGATGAATTCCTCAGTGATCGGGTCCCGGCAATTCATCGCCTTGTTCCGGAACCTCTTGACAAAGGTGTCGACTAGCTCCCCGTCTTTCTGCTTCTCATCGAGCAACGATCCGATAGAGATCTCGGTATCATCATCGAAGAAGTTCGTGAGGAACTTAGTCTCCATGTCGTCCCAGCTGTTTATGCTTTCTGGCTTGAGGCGACGATACCAATCGAAGGCGGCTCCGCGAAGAGTGCCAACGAATGACCGCACCATCAGAGGTTCATTACCAGAGATGACTCCCAAGTGTGATTTGAAATAAATCAAATGCTGAGTAGGTGAACCCATCCCATTAAACGGTGTGAAGTTAATTAGACTGAACTTCGCCGGATATGGGATCGATTCCCACTCTCTTGGGTATGGACAAGGAATGCCCGTCTTTTTCGTCTCTTGAGCAGAGATCAATGTGTTGATCTTGCTCTCGAGATTTTTAATTTTTAGGCTTTCACCTGTGTCTTCGCTAGCATTCTCGTTACCACCCCCTGCATTGATGGGAGGGATATTGGTATTGCGAGCTTCATTTGTGTCCTCATCTTCCACGTTGTTCTGGGTCTGACGACTTGGTTCGCCTTGTTGGTTCCTCAATGCTTGAAGCTGTTGGTCATGCATCTCTCTCATGTTCTGCATAGCCATTTGCATTTCGAACCTAAAGGTTTCCTATTGTTTGGCCATGGCATCTTCAAGCATCTTGGCCACTTGCTCCGCGCTTATCATAAACGACTCGCGGGGCTGTCCTTCACTGGACACGGTGTTGTCAGATGCAATTGCTGAGCCAGCGTCTGATTCTTCATCTCCCGAAGGTACTCTTGTTCGGACCCTACCATACGTCGCACGAATGATAGCCCCGGACTGAAGATGAGTTACCCGTCGGGGTATTTCCGGAATCGCCTCGGGGTTATCCTGAGCCGATATTCCTGTGCTGGTCATATTAGCGGTGACCCTCGAATGTTCACCGTCTTCGGCCCTTGTTCTTCTTCGTTGGAAACGTCTATGCCTCGACTTTGGCATTTCAGTGCTGAGTCTTTCGAACACCGAGACTCTCTCAGGGACAGCCTTGACGCAGTTGCACTCAGATAGTACCGCCCGAATGAGCTTCGAACAAGGACATTGAGTCTCGAACCTTCGAGGGCTCCTCTTTCTGGATTTACTCGTACCCCCGGCACGATAGTACAGCTCGTCCGTTTGAAGGTTGGAGCAACCTATCGTGTGTTGGCACGCTCTCCCAGGTATAACGTCGTAGTTATCAGATGACAACGTTTCCTTCTGAGGATGAATTGTCTTCTTCGGACCATCCAGAGTCACACACCTTGAAACGCGCCTTTGTGAGCGTGAATCTTCAGCGGGCTCCTGCACCTCGATGCGCAAAGTTGTGCGCTTGGGTGCCGCGATTTTCTCCAAGTGTTGAGGGTTGCGGCGACCCCCAGCATGTTGAACTGTTTGGGACTTCTTCATTGGCCCCAAGCGTTCCTGGACTGGAGCTTTGCCTCGTTCCTTGAGAAGTGGACCGAGACGCTCCAAAACTGACTTCCTCTTCTGGGACGGTCCTGCAGGATCTCCCGGAACAGTTGCAGAATTCGCCGGCGACTTGGGTTGTTTCGCCGGAAGTTGAATCTTCAGAGGCTGCGGTTGTTGCTCCTTGGTCTGAATCGTTGCTTCAGACTTTGGCCTCCAAACCTTGCGAGTTGATGGTGGCTTCTTGACCACCTCCTTCTGCAGCTTCCGACGGGCTTCTTCAGCTTTGGTCCGTGCTTGCGCCGATAATGCGCGATGTTTGCGGATACGCTCCTCCAGCGTCGAGCGATTCCGTTTGACACGGACCCACTCCATCATCGATGGTTTGGAGGAACCACCCTTCATTTGCTGTTGAGGCTGTTTGCCTCGTTTGCTCTTCAGATCCGCATGGTAGCGGACCCCGTCAACGGACTCCATGGCCTTGGCGAATTGCTTCGCGAGGCGTTGACGCTGCCTCTGGCGGGCTCTCTTGGAGAGAGTCACCACGCCTTCAATGGCGGACTTGACCTGCTTAGAGGCCGGTGGAACTTCACCCGACGCAACTTCGGCGCCGATCGGGGTGAGGTTGTCGTTGGTGGCTTCAACTTCTTCGCACCAACGCACCTTTCTCCTAGAGGAGAACTTCTGGGACTTTTTGGACTTGGGGGAGGAGGTAGATCCGGATGAGGACACATACTCCTCGTACTTCTATTGGTCGAACTCATACTCGACCTCCTCCACGACCGGGATCGAGATCCGCGGCTACGACGCTCCGATCTCGGTAGCGAGATCGGTTGCTCCCACTGTGGTCGCCAGATTGTTTGTGGGAAAAATCAAATCTTTCTTCATTGCTGATTCCGTTACACTCTTAAATAACAACTTTTTGTGTTACAAAGATCCGGTCTTTTTATAAGAACCAGTTACAATGAAAATCAAAGAAAATAAAGAAAAATTACAACTTTCCTTATTTGTCAAACAGATCACGAGTTCTTGTTATCCGGTCACTCGCTTTGTGGGTTGTTTGCCTGCGCCGATGGTTATTCCGTTGACCACCGCGAGATCTAGATCCAAGCAGATCTATGACGTATTACGGGTATTATCCCACCAAGGAGATAATAGCCGGGAGGGATCGTTTCACCAAGGAAACGACCGCTCGAATCTCGGGATCAAAGAACCAAGCTTTGATCCGGAGTATAGCGACGTAGATCTGAGGATTAGATTCCTTCGAACTCCTAACTTGTTTGGTACGGGGGCTCGCCAAGAACTGAATCCGAGTGTCCAAGTCTTTAAGCCTTCAAAACTCCGAGGTAAGGTCACAATCCGGCAGAGTTTCGGCTCTCCAAAAGTTCTTCCCAAAGTCCTCTCAAATGAACGAACCCATGGCCTATTTATAGGCACCCAGAACTGTGCCCGTGCACAGTTCTGGGCCTAGCCACCTCAGGGTGGCTCGGCCTTGGCCGAGCCACCCTGAGGTGGCTCGGCCTTGGCCGAGCCACCCATGGGTGGCTCGGCCTTGGCCGAGCTACCCTAGGGGTGGCTCGGTTTTGGCCGAGTCACCCGGGTGTTGTTCGTTTCGTCCGTTGTTCTGTTGTTTTGTCCGAGATTTGCTTTGTGGCTGATCTGGACTTTGATTCGGTTGTGTGGTCTTGATTTGGCAGTAAATCCGCCTCGGTGTTTGAGTTCAAGTCTGTTTTGTTGTTTGGACGACTCGTTGACTTTCCGAACCGTTGGATTGGTTCCACATGCGAACGTATTCCGTTGCTTGCGTGCCTCGTCGCCTCGAACGTTCGTTGATTTGTCGAATCATCGTGCCGAGCTATGTTAAGGGACCAATAGGCAATTTTATACGCCTACAGACGCCGGTAGAACTTTAGCTATTCAACAAAGAACTGAATAGACTAAAGGAAGAAGAGGTCAAGAGTTGAAGCCATTTGCAAGTCCTTCTACACGATCTACTCAACCAAGCATTAAAGGGATCGTAAGTAAAATCTGTCTTATCCAAAGTATCCCAGACTCTTCTATAAAAGAATACGTCTGGAATACTTTGGAGGGGGTATCTGTAGGCGTCAAAAAATTCTAATAGATTTCCCAAACATAAAGAAGATCACTCAAAATCACAAGAATTGATCTCTCAAAATAGATATGAACTGTCTCGCAAGCGGGACAGTGTTTACTGTCTCGCCAGCGAGACAGTCTTCACTGTCTCGCCAGTGAGACAGTTTTGAAATGGTTAAAACTGCCTTGTAAACCACCATACACGTGTCCATTAACTTCCAAAAGACGTGGGAAAAAACGTGGGTGAAAATCACGTGAATAACTGCCAAAATAACGGAGTTTGAAACGTGGGGAGGCAGTTACAATGAAAACTGCCAGGAATATTCGTTTTCTGAGACAGTATTTTACTGTCTCGCTGGGTGAGACAGCAAATTTACTGTCTCGCTGGGCGAGACAGCAAACACTATCTCGGCCAGCGAGACAGTAAACACTGTCTCGCCAGCTAACTTTTTCGTTTTGTTGGGTTTTTTTAGTTATGTACCCCAGAAGCTATAAATACACCCCTAGGGTCATTTCTGAGGAGAATCGAGCACTTGTTAGAGCATTCCAGAGCAGAGAGAGCAGAGATTTCAGCAATTCCTTGAGTTCGAGATTTGACTTGATCTTAAGAAGAACGACCATCTTACTTTGATAAGATCCTCGTTTCAAATTCACACTTTGATAAACGAAGTTAGAATTAGTAAACCCACTTCGCGATCTGTGATTCGGTGGTCCACGAGCTAACGCGCTCCCGGCACAGGCAAAGTCCCACAAAAGCAGGAGTTGATAAACAATTTCTGTGTTATTTTCTCGAGAGTTGTATTTTTGCTTATTTTCATTGTAATTTTCTTTAATCGATCGAAGATTAATGGAATTGACAATGGAAACAACTTTTGACGAAAACAAACTGGCGACCACAGTGGGAGCTAGCGGCCTCGCTACCGAGGCCGTAGTGTCGCAGCCGATCAAGATCATTGTTACTGAGGAGATCGAATACGAGTTCGATCAAGCAAAATTCGAGGAGTACATGTCATCCTCGTCTTCAAAATCTTCCTCGCCGCGTAAGTGCAGGAGGATTTCTTCTTCTAAGAAAGTTTCCAAGTCTGCAACGCCTCTGAAGGCTGCAGGTGAAGGTTCATGCCGGATAGCTGTTGAGGGCCCTGTCTACAACATCCCTGCTCCAAAAGACTCTGCACCTATTCAGGAGTCGTCGATGAATTTCTCACCAGTGCTGACGAAGAGGGCTCGTCAGAGACAGCGCCAGCGCCGTGCTCGACAATTGGCTAAGGCCATGCAATAAACCGACGGGGTCCACTACTATGCGGACTTAAAGTCGAGGAACCAGAAGATGGTTCAGTTGCCTCAAAGGCAAAATGATCATATTTCTGCCAAGCTTACGACGGAAGAATGGACCCTCGTCAAAAGGGCCCGTTCAACCCTGAAGGAACGGATACTGAGGCGAAAGGTGAAGGCCGCTCGTGCCCGCGCTCTTCGTCAACAAAAACAAGCAATCAAAAAGGAGTTAGTGTCTGAAAAGCCACCAAAGAACCGTAAGGTTTGGATGCCGAAGGCGCCGCAAGCATCTGTTCCGGGCCCGTCTACTGCATCACCAGTGAAGCCCTGGGTTAGCCCAGATTTATCTAAGTTCAAGATCACCATGGCGGATCGCCTTGGTCCCTCGGTTGATGATCGAGGCAAAAAACCGGTCAAAGAAAATCCAAGTCCGGTAAATAAACCCTTAGTGGTTTCCTATACAGGGGGTCGTAAACACCCTCCTGTCAGAATTAATCCAGTCCGAAACGAGAGAGTATCAGTTCATTCTCGTCTAGGACCCATGAAGACTCCACACCCGCAAGGGGGTGTGTTTAAAAATTTAGCCTTGGATCACCCAGAAACGACGACTGGTCGTTCTGTGCATGTTAACAAGGTTCACAAACCAAAGATAGGTTGCTCAAATCACGGTAGTGATGAGCTGTACTATCAAAACAGTAACTCGAGAAAGAGAATTGTCCGAGAAGATGAGTCTCATTGCGCATGTGAGAGACTCATTAAAGCGGTATTGACGGAATGCGATTGCTCACAAACTACAGCAAAACGAGTTTCCGTATTTCAGAGACTTTCGACCGAAGCATCAAAATCTAAAGTGAGACGTTTCAACCAGAAGAAACCTGCAGTGTGGCAAGATGAATTCCCTGAGGTCACCATTAATATGACTGGCAGAGGAAAATAGTATTTGGTCAACCTTGACCCTGATTTCTCTTCAGAAGGAAGAGTTGAGCAGGGTCTTTCTCAAAGAATGGCGCGGTTGCAACGAAGGGCCAACCGACGCCGAGATTACAAAAAATGCACGAAGGATTGTCGTCGGATGAAGAATTGTCAGATACTTGTTCTGCCATTGCTTCAGACAGCACCACATCTAGTGTTGGGCGAGCCAGAGAATCATTCGCCATCACGCCAGATCAATTGGCTCAGATACTTCAGGAAGCGTTAGCCAAACAATGCGAGGAGATAAGAGCTGAGATCAAAACGGAGATGGAATTGACGATGCAGCAGATGTGGGATTTGCAAGCTCAACAACACCAATCGGAATCTGGTCAGAAGGCAGAGTCCAGCCAACGTAACGCTAAACCTGTGCGTATAACTGTAGACGATGGTAAAGAGGACGAGACTATCTTCGCCGATCCTCCTCCCGACAAAGACGATTCTGAAAGTGGTCCATCAAGATTGGCCGCCCAACCTCCTCAAATCTACTTAAAGAAAGATGAGGAAGAAGACAAGAAAATGCAAGATCTCGAGAGCAAGGTCAATGCACTGATGACAACCCAAGAAGTGAAGAAGACGGGCATTCCATACCCATACCCGAGGGAGTGGGATTTGATTCCTTATCCCCTAAAATTTAATTTGATTAACTTTACTCCTTTTGATGGCAGGGGTTCACCAACTCAGCACTTGATTTATTTCAAGTCACATCTTGGTGCGATATCAGGAAATGAAGCCCTGATGGTTCGGTCATTCGTAGGAACCCTCCGTGGGCCTGCCTTCGATTGGTACCGATGCCTGAAACCCGGAAGCATCACTAGCTAGGGAGATATGGAAGAATTGTTCCTCACCAATTTCTTCGACGACGACACAGAGGTCTCCATTGGCACGTTATTGGATGAAAAGCAGAAGAATGGGGAGTCGGTTGACGTTTTTGTCAAACGGTTCCGGAACAAAGCGGTGAATTGTTGAGATCCACTCACCGAAGAATTCATCCTACAGACATGTCACAATAACTTGTCCTTTGATGTATTAGAGGTTATGGGAGTTGTACCCTCTAAAACCTGGAAAGAGTTGAAGGTTAGAGGTGAGCAAGCCGAACGGTTTCTCAAGAGAAGGAACTTAGAGAGGGGTCAGCCACCAGCTAACAATCAAAATCAAAAACAGAACTTCAATCCTCGAGGCAGAGGAAGAGGGTCGGGAGCCACTGTTGACGCACATCAAACGTCACAACAGTCGCCACAACAACAACCGCAGCAGTCATCCTTCCAGTTGGCGCCAAACCAGAATCAACAGCCTCAGTAGCAGTTTAAAACCTCTGAGCCCAGATTCCCAAAGGAATATTCATTCAAAGATGATGAAGTTCCGGTTATCTTCAAATACCTGCTGGATAATAATAAGATCAAGCTTCCACCGGTCACAAACCAAGAAGAAGCGAAGAAGACTAATGATCCAAAATACTGTGCATATCACAGGAGGGTCCACCATCCCACTAAGGCGTGTTATGTCTTAAAAGATAAAATACAAACCTTAATTGATGTTGGTATTGTGACGCCAAAGCCAAAGGAGAAGAAGGTGGGCGCAAACGCGGTCTCTATTAGCTTTGGATCGGTTCCTTTGTCCTGGTTTCAAGCCGAACCAGTGTCAAAGGTTAAGATGCAAACCATCAACGATGACCCTCATGGACAGCGCCAAAAAGGACTAGTGTCACACATGACCCCTAACGGCGAAATCCTTTGGGTTCATCCGGATTTGCTTGAAGATGAACAGTGGACAATACCCACGTCAAAGAAGAAGTCAAAAGGCAAAGGAAAAGAGAAGTCCTGTTACGGAGCCTCGGCGATTCCTAAGAAAGACGACGAGGAAATAGTAGCTTTACCACTTTCTGATGAAGAGCAGAAAGTTTTCTCTATAAGGGGTGGAAACGAATACCATTACCAGTACCCTGAAACTTCCAATCCAAACGGTAAAACTCTTGCAGAACTGGGGGTGGTTGCGACCCTACCCATAGCAACTGAGAAGCCACAGAAAGTTGTTGAGCAAAAAGAGAAGGAACCTCAACCGAAAGAAGTTCAAATTCCGAAGCAGCCTCATTTCAATCGACCGATTGGACGAGACAAACCGGAAAGCTCAAACACTCCATACCGCTTCGACGTCATGACTCAGTTAGCAAATATCCCAGCAAGGATCACGCTATATGAGTTGTTGCGCCTCTCAAAAGAGACCAGGGAAGCTTTACAAGAAGCCTTGGCTGATTCTGTAGTATTCCTCACTCAGATCAAGCCAACTCCTGAAGAGCCAGAGTCGTCGGTGCAGCATTGCAATCTGGCAGCCACTAAATTTCCTTGCATAGCTTTCACAAAAGAAGATATGCAAGTCAGGAATTCGAAGCATGACAGACCGTTATATTTTACAGGATATATCGGTTCGAGCGTTGTCAACCGGATTCAAGTCGATCCGGGTTCCGCCGTTAGCATCATGCCACTTCGGTTGATGTACCACCTCGGAATTCCCGCCAGCAAGTTAGCCTCCACAGGAACGGTTATCTATGGATTCAATACTAGCGGATCAAGACCGTTAGGAAAAATCCGGGTGAAGTGTCAACTCGGAGATTTGAAATCCGAAGTCACCTGCTATGTGATCGATGCGGAGACTTCCTATAATTTACTGTTGGGTCGCCCATGGATCCACGGTAATCTTATAGTTCCCTCCACCCTCCATCAATGTTTGAAGTATGTCGACACTAATGAGAAGGTCAAGACGGTGGTCGCGGATAAGCAACCATTCAAGGGGTTAGAAAATTACTTTACTGACTCCCTTCTATATGGTGCTGAGTCCGATACTAAACCATCGGCCCATGGCACGGACAACGGAGAGGAAGCTGATACCGAAGCCGGGATCGATTATAGTGAAGGTCTTGTACTCAATGACATTGAACCTCTTGTAATCGATCTTGACGGTGATGAATCGTCGGACGAAAGTTGTAACTGGCAACTTGCCAATGAAACAATAAAGAATGATTTAGAGTATTCGCCTGGCTTTGATAAGGTAATGCAGGAATTGTATGACAATCCTAACCTACACATGCCACTTCGCTCGTCTTGCACGACGACGAAATATCTGCAAAGTTGAGCCGGAACAACGGTAATCCTACCTGCAAAGGCAGGGGGTGAGAAAGAAATAATCTTTGGAAAAGGGGATCCATCTCCAACTCCTGATCTTTTCTTGGACAGCAACTCAGATGATGAAAAGCCTAGGTGGCATTTCTCTCGGTATAGTTCACAAGCAAATGATTACATGACAAGGCAAGGCTATGACCTCTCGCTCGGTGAAGGTCTTTATTTTGGTCAATGAGTCAGGGTTCCACCCCGTTCTACTTATGTACCAAAAGGAAAACCGGATAATTATTATAGTCATAATAGAGGTCTAGGTTATGCTTCGTCATCTGATGACGAATATTGCCAGCAGATCATTAGCCAACTGATAAATGAAAGCGGGCATTCATCCGATACTTCAATGAGGGATTCTGACACGAGCATTGGAGAGAGATTCAAAGCCTTAATGTCGAACATGGCGACAGTTGATCCTTCCACAACTAAAGAGGACGATCAGTTGCCTATTTGGGAAGACCCATGGATGCATTACATGAACATCCAATATGGCGATCGATTTGAACAAAGAGAGCCTCCTACTGAGGATAAAGTGGTCCAAGTTAATATGGGTGACGAAACTAATCCGAAACCTATATTTATCAGCGGTGATCTTCCATCGGATGAAAAAGAGGAACTAATCGCCCTCGTTAGAGAGTATATCGACATTTTCGCTTGGAATTACGAAGATATGCTGGGACTCGACCCAAACGTAGCAATGCACAGCCTTAATTTAAAATCGAATGCTAAACCTGTTAAGCAACAACAAAGACGGTTTCGTCCACAAATTATGGAGGCAATAGAATAAAGTCAAAAAATTAATCGATTCAGGCTTTGTCAGAGAAGAACAACACCCTGATTGGTTGGCTAATATAGTTGCAGTTCTTAAAAAGAATGGAAAATCAGAATTTGCATTGACTTTAGAGATCTGAATACCGCATGTCCTAAAGACAATTTTCCTCTACCCATTACAGACGTCATCATTGACAATACGTGCGGGTTTGAGAGAATGTCATTTATGGATGGATTTTCGGGATATAATCAGATCAAGATGCATCCAAACGATGAAAAGCATACAGCATTCAGGACACACCTTGGTGTATTTTGTTATACTGTTATGCCGTTCGGATTAAAGAACGCCGGCGCTACGTACCAACGAGCAATGACGAAGATATTTCAAGAGCATCTTCGGAAGACTGTCGAATGCTATGTTGATGACCTGGTCGTTAAGAGCCATGACAAAAACGACCACATTAATGATTTAAAGATGATGTTCGATCTTATGAGAAGTCATCAGCTAAAAATGAACCCGACTAAATCCCTCCTTGGAATGTCGAGCGGTAAATTTCTTGGATTCGTCGTTACCACAAAGGGTATTCATATCGATCCTGATAAAGTGAAAGCGATACATGAGCTGCAACCCCTGAGAAATCTTAAAGAACTCAGAGGATTGCAGGGTCGATTGGCATATATCCGTCGGTTTATATCAAATCTGTCCGGAAAATGTCAACCGTTCTCTAAACTCATGAAGAAAGGCGTGTCGTTCATTTGGGAAGAAGCGTGCCAAAAGGCGTTCGAGGATATTAAAACATATCTAGCGAACCCACCTATTCTCGTTGCACCGAAATCGGGCAGACCATTTTTAATTTACGTCAAAGCGACGAGCCATTCGTTAAGTGCGTTACTTGCCCAAGACGACGATAACGGTCACGAACAAGCGGTATATTATCTGAGTCGCACACTGGTAGGAGCTGAATCTTGTTATCCGATGATCGAGAAAGAATGCCTTGCATTGGTATTTGCAATCCAAAAAATGCGACATTACTTAGTCGGACAGACCATTTATGTTATTTCCAACATAAACCCTATCCGAGTATTCATGACCCAGCCAGCATCCATGAATTGGCGTTTAGCCAGATGGGCTTTACTCTTATCACAATACGACTTGTACTTTAAACAACAAAAATCAGTTAAAGGATGAGCTATTTGTGATCTTCTGGCAGAAAATCCTACGAAGGACGTGGTTGAGTTATACGACGACCTGCCAAATGAAACTCATGAAGTTAATACCACCTCGCATCAACAAGTGTGGCAATTATACTTTGATGGGGCTTCCCGCGCAACCAACGTAGCGAGTGCACCCGGATGTTCTAGAATATCCTCAGGAGTAGGGGTCGTTCTAGTTTCCCCGGAAAAGCATGTCTTGCCTAGAGCATATTCACTGACCGAACCGTGTTCTAATAATGTGGCCAAGTACAATGCATTGATAATCGGACTCAATTTTACCAAAGAGCTGGGGGTCGAATACCTTGAAGCTTTTGGGGATTCTCAACTGGTAATTAATCAAATACGAGGAGAGTATGAAGTCAGAAATCGAGACCTGATTCCATACTACCAGGTGGCCATTGAGATGGCAAACTCGTTTGAAGGATTTTTCATCGAGTATGTTCCACGTCTCCAAAACGCATATGCAGATGCATTGGCAACGTTGTCGGTATCCTTGGCTCAACCTCCCGAAACAGAGCAATTGATTACAGTGAGGACTCACCAGCTTATTGTTCCAATCTACGATTCGAGTATTAAAGAAGCATACTCAACAGGAGTTGAACCCAAAGTTCGAGATTGGCGTTTTCCCATTATCGACTACGTCCTACATGGTATATTGCCTGAAGATGTAAGAGAAAGGGAATCAATTCGGCGAAGAGCACCGAGATTTTACTACAACGCCACAGTGCAAATGTTGTATCGACGATCGTACGATGGTCTTTTACTCCGTTGCCTATCCGGCAAAGAAGCAGAACAAGCGCTCAAAGAGGCACATGATGGGATATGCGGTGCACATCAACCCGGTCCCAAACTCTGTGACCGACTTAGGAGAATCGGGTATTATTGGCCAACTATGGTAAAAGACGCAGTCGACTACGAACGACGATGTGAAGTATGTCAGTTACATGCGAATTACATGCACCAGCCTCCTGAGTATTTACACCCATCGGTGACATCATAGCCATTCGAAACTTGGGGAATGGATATAGTAGGTCCTATTTTCCCGCCTTCGGTTAAAGGGGACCGTTTTATTCTGGCAATCACCGATTATTTCTCGAAATGGGCAGAAGCAGTTCCGCTTAGAGAAGTAAAGACGAGTGATGTTATCAAGTTTATTAAACACCATATCATATATCGGTATGGTGTTCCAAGACGAATAGTGCACGATAATGGTCCTCAATTCGTGAGCAACGCATTCATCAAATTCTGCGACAAGTTCGGGATTAAAGACGTTTCATCGACTGCTTATAACCCTACAGCTAACGGATTGGCCGAAGCTTTTAACAAAACTATCATCAAGATTCTGGCAAAATTGGTGAAAACCAATAAACGAGATTGGGACGACAAGCTCGGCGAAGCCCTATGGGCTTATCGCACAACTGTCCGTACACCCACCGAAACAACCCCATATGCCTTAACATATGAATGTGAAGCTGTTCTTCCATTAGAAATACAGATTCCTTCTCTCCGTGTCACTCTCGCAACGGGAATGACGATGGAAGAACATCATCAGAAACGTCTCGAGGAGTTAGAGATGTTAGATGAAAAGCGCTTGGAAGCTCAACAACAGATCGAGGTTTATCAAGCTAGAATTTCTCGGGCTTTTGATAAAAGGGTCCGACACCGAAGTTTTAAAGAAGGAGATCTGGTTCTTGCTGTTCGAAGACCTATGATTCTCACTTCCAAGAAGAAAGGAAAATTTGAACCTAAATGGGAAGGGCCGTTTGTGATAGAAACAGTCTATTCAAACGGTGCATATCACTTGGTTACTCAAGATGGCAACAAATTAATGACGCCAATAAATGGGAAGTTCCTGAAAAAATATTTCCCGTAATATGTTCAGGATAACCTATGTAAAAAGGGAAGTTCCTAGAGAATCCTGTACCGGATATTTCAGGATAACCCGTTATCAGTTGACTATCTTAAATGGAAACTGATCATGTGAATAGTCTATTCTTAATCGTGATTTAAAAAAAATGATTAAGAATCTCTTACTACTTTTGTTGAGATGAGATTTAATGACAGTTAATCTTTCCTCACAAAACTCTGTAATGCGAGCGTGGAAAGGGAAACCCGATAATTCGCAACCCCGTACCATGAAACCCCTACCGATCAGGTCGACCAATGGTCATCGATCTGTATCAGTCGACAAGTTATTTCATGTCGAATTCTTATCAAAATTTCCCACCGAGTAGTTCGTGCAAATCAACAAACTCATTGTTATTTGTGCCCTACTCCTATTCATCACTTGGTCAAACCTTACTACAGTTAGGACCAAAGCCAAAATTCCCTCTCGATTCGTTCCATGAACGAGAGGTCCACAAATTGAGTGATCAAACCTTTAAACAGTTAGGATCATCTCAAAACCCCCACTTGGTCAAACCTTCCTACAGTTAGGACCAAACCCAAAATCCCCTCTCGATTCGTCCCATGAACGAGAGGTCCACAAACTGAATGATCAAACCTTATGATAGTTAGGATTATTCAAACCAATCCGGATTCTCCGAGTGGAGATCCCACTTCGAGTTTCCTTTATACCAGGAGATAGAATATAAAATTCTTCCTCTCCGATTCTAGGTTTATCTCTACCAACAAACAAGAGACCGGGAGACGGAATATAAAATTATTCCCCTCCGATTCTGGGTTTATCTCTACCAACAAACAAGAGACCAGGAGACGGAATATGAAATTATTCCCCTCCAATTTCGGGTTTATCTCTACCAACAAACAGGAGATTGAGAGCTGGAATATCCAATTCCTTCTCCACAAACTTGGGTTCGTTTTCATACATAGAAAATGTTACCTACTCACACTTTAAAATCCATGTCATTCACGCATAGGGGATGTTATCTCTATCCCTTATTAGAGATAAGTCTACATCTAACACATGTAGCCTGCGTATTCAATACCGTAGTTTGAAGTCTAAAAGAGTCTAAGTCTTTTAGCCCAACGTCATACGTGAAACGGACTTAGATAATTCAAGGTACTAGCCCGATTCAAACGGTAATCGGTAAAGGCATATCAAATCCGTTGATGGTTGAGGGTTTGCCAAAAATCCTATAAGTATTATGGTTATTTATTCTAAACAAGAATGAGTAATCATAATAAAATCTCAATGAGCAAAAGGCTTCATTATATTGATCGAAAATGTTCAAACAAAAAAAAATACATGTTCTCTAATTACAAAAGTTTATACTGACGAATCTGATCTTCTAGTTTTGAAAGCTCTATTGCATAAGCCTGTTCAAGCTCAGCGGTCAGTTTAACTTTGAAGGCTTCTTCATCAACACCTTGAAGTTCGGCGATCTCTTGTTCTTTCTCAGCAAGCCTCTTATCCTGAATATTCAATTGTTGGAACAGGTTTTCTTCAATTTGAGTTGTCTTCGTCAACTCAGACTCTAAAATTTTACGAGCATCCTTGGCTTTTGCAAGTTGTTCTTCTAGGCGGTCTATCTCAGCTTGGTTCGACTCTAAATCCCGTTATAGATCGACCTTAGCCTGTGTTCTCTTGGCGACATGCACCCTAAGCCGATGACTGTGGGCTCTTAGCTTTTGGAGCTCAGAGTTAGCAGATTTTTGAGAATCGCGCCACGCTTGCAACCTGGAGTCCATGTGAGAGGCGACATAGGAGGGTACGTCTTTGGTGCGGAGGTCCTTCAGAACTTCAACATGTTGTTTCAAGTCAGCCGAATAAGCGTTAATCGAATCGGCTAATTCATTATATCCTTCCTCTCGGATCCCCGATATATAACGCTCAAGAGGTCTATTAAAATTCACAAAGTGCGATCCCTTGGAGAGAATACGATCAACCATAGAATTCAAAAAGGAGAGGAAGCCGTGGAGATCAGAGCAAATGCCAGCCTTATCCAGATCCTCGTCTGCTAACAAGGCTTGGATACGACTTGATAATGATGAATGAGCTGTGATGAGGGCAAATAAGTCAGCACAGAACATATATATGTATACACAACAACGAGCTGAAGCGTACTAAATTTAATAAAAGAACCTTCAGCGGGACCCGGTTTGTCCAATGGGGGTAGTCTGGTCTCGTGAACAGTCAAAGCTGGTTCAGGAATGGTAGCTTTTGATGCACCAGCTATGTCAGAAGATTCTTTAATTTCAACCTCAGAAGATTTTGGGTCCAAATTGAGAGCCTTCTCAGGGGAAGATTCTACAAACAAAAAGATCGCAATGAGCATAATGGAGTGTTGAACAGAAATTTAAGACGAATGAGGGGTAAAACTCACCGATTTCAGGCATAACATCAGTCGATGTACCAACTTCTTCAGTTGGCCTCGCTTTTGTGGCAACTGGACTGATTTGGGGAGTGACGGTGACTTCTATCATCATGGGGTCCATAGGAGTAGCAGGTTGAGATTCAAGAATAGATGATTGAAGGTCAACTTCAGTTCCTGCCCATGATGAGTGATCATGACTGTTCGCGGTGAAAATCGTGTCTTTCTTCATTGTTGATTCCATTGTCATCTTAGATAACAGCTTTTTGAGTTACAAAGATCCGGTCTTTTTGTAAGATCCGGTTACAATAAAATCAAAGAAAAATAAAAAAAGATTACAACTTTCTCCTTTTTGCCGAACAAATCACGAGCTCCTGATTTTCGGTCGCTCGCGTGCGTGGGTTGTTTGCCTGCGCCGGGGTTTATCCGTTGACCACCGCGCGATCTAGATCTCGTCGGATCTACGCAGTACGACGGGTATTATTTCACCAAGGAAATAATAGCCGGGGGGGATTATTTCACCAAGGAAATAATCACCCTAATCTCGGGATCAAAGACCAAGCTTTGATCCGGAGTACGCCTGCGTAGATCTGAGATCCGGTCCTCTCGAACTCCTGCCTTTTTTGGCGTTGACGATCGCTGAGCACCAGATATGGATGAGCGAGTCCTCGAAGTCCCAAAGCTTCAATCTCTTTTTAGATCTGAGCCTTGAATCCTACAGAGTTTTGCCTCCAAAAAATCCAACCTCTGAACAAATGAACCACCAGCTCTATTTATAGGCCTTCTGACCTGTGCCTGCGCACAGGTGGCCGACACGCCTAGCCACCTTGAGGTGGCTCGGCTACCTAGCCACCTCAAGGTGACTCGGCCACCGAGCCACCTTGAGGTGGCTCGGTTTCGGCGGAGCCCCTCTAGGTGTTTGGGTTTCCGTCGTTTTGTTTTTCGGTTCTGTCCGTGATTCGGTTGTGTGGTTAATTTGTTCGGACTCGATTCGTTGACCTGATTTGGCAGTAAATTTGGTTCCTGATTTGGCAGTAAATTCACTTCTGAGTTCGTGTCCGAAACTGATCTTGATTTGATCATGGTTCGTCCGAGTCTGCTCTTGGTTGGATGACTCGTTGGTTCCTCAACCCGTTAGCTTGATTCCACACGCGAATGGATTTATTCAATTGTTTGCGTGCGGTTCGTCAGCCTCGTAGCCTCGTTAGTCCGCTTCGTCGCGCATCGTTTGGCTTCGGTGTTTGCGGGCTAACGGTCGTGTTTGGATACGTCGCCCGATGGTCTGTTTGTCGAATCGGCATCGTCGAGCTGTGTTAAGGGACCTATAGGTAGTTTTATACGCCTACAGATACCCCCTCCAAAGTATTTCAGCCTCGTTCTTTTATAGAAGAGACTGGAATACTTTGGATATGATTGTCCCATCCTTCAATTGATTACGTCGGGATATTTAAAGTGGCTTCTATTCTTGATTCCTTCAGTCCTCCAGGCTATTCGGTGCTTTGTCGAATGTCTGTAAGGGGTCCGGTGCTGCATTTATTATCTGACCGTCTGTCGGAACTTTGAACTTGAAGTCGATTCTTGATTTCCTGACTTTTTAGCTCGAGTTTGTTGTTTCAACATAGAACTAACCATCGGTCGTCGGCGTTGAATCTTCATTCACAACGCGTTGTCCGGCGTTTGAGCTTCCTTGTGACGCGTTGTCCGGCATCCAGGCTTCATTACAACGCGTTGTCCGGCGTTTGACACAGTTTATACTCATACGTCTGCTGGAGTATACACAATTTAAGCTCTTAAGGTATTGGAGCGTGGCAGATACTTGAGTCACGAGACCAATTTATAAAATTGATGCGTCAATGACTCGTATTTATAGAATTTTTGGTAAATTCTCAGCCATTAAGGGATTTGATGAGCCTTTACCGACTACCGTTTGAGTCGGGCTAGCATGCGGATTGTTTAAGTCCGTTCCACATGTGACGTTAAGCTAAAAGAGTTAACCCTTTTAGTGCTACGATATTGAATACGTAGACTTCGTCTTTCTCCTGTGAAAAGACTAAACAGCAACGTGTATGAGACGTTGACTTAGGATTTTTGGCAAATCCTCAGCCTTCAACGGATTTGACGTGCTCTTACCGACTACCGTTTGAGTCGGGCTTACATGCGGATTGTTTTAATCCGTTCCGCATGTGACGTTGTGCTAAAGGAATGAACTCCTTTAGACTTTGTGCTATGATGTTGAATACATAGGCTTTACCATTTGTTACGGGAATAGGCTACCCGGCGACGCGTGTTAGGCGTTGACTTTAGGATTTTTGGCTAACCCCCAGCCTTCAACGGATTTTATTAGCCTTTACCGACTACCGTTTGAATCGGGCTAGCATGCGGATTGTCTAAATCCGTTCCGCATGTAACGTTGTGCTAATGGAATGAACTCCCTTAGACTTTGTGCTATGACTTCGAATACGTAGACTTTGCCATTGTTATGAGAAAAGGCTACCCGACAACGTGTATTAGACGCTGACTTATCCTTACTTAGGTTTCAGGATAAGATACCCCAGAATCGAACTCTGGTGTCTTTTTGGACAGTAAAAGACTAATCTGGCGACATGTGTTAGGCGTCGGCATATCCTTTTTTAGGATTCAGGATGAAATTCCCCATGCGTGTAAGGCTTGGATTTTGGTGTTATTAATAACAACCTGCCACAATGTTGAATATGTGGGCGAGTGTTCTTTTTAACGGTTAAGAACTAACCGGCGGCGCGTGTTAGGCGCAGACTTATCCTTACTTAGGTTTCAGGATAAAATACCCCAGAATCGAATTCTGGTGTCTTCTTCTACGGAGAAAGACTAAACCGGCAGCGCGTGTTAGGCGCAGACTTATCCCTACTTAGGATTCGGGATAAACTTCCTAGGACGAATCCTAAATTGATAAATTCTTGGAAAAAGGGTTGGTGTGGGAAAGGAAGAATTTTATATTCTATTCCCCGAACAAGGAAGGAAGAATTTTATATTCTATTCCTTGATTCTGGAAAGGAAGAATTTTATATTCTATTTCCAGTGCAAGAAAGAAACTAGAAGTGGGATCTCCACTCCGAGAATCCGGAAGATCTAAATAAGCTTACCTTTTATAGGATCGGTTATCTAGATGAGTTTTTCATTTATCGAAATGAAATTTCAACTTTGGTTATAACCATGAAGAGATTTAACCAAAGAGAGAAGAGGGGAGTTCTTTCGTTTATCGAAAGGAGACTCCGAATTGAAAGCGGACCTCTTGTTCGTGGAAAGAATCAAGAGGGGAATTTGTTGGTGGCTTGGACCAGAAAGATATTTTTGGTGGACTCACTGTCAATTGAAATTGATCAGTGAGAGATTTTGGTGGTGAAAATGATTTTGGGTTATCCTCTAGAATATTAAGTGTAATATTATTCAAGGAACTTCCCGATAAATGGGTTATCCTGAATGTACTAGGGATAGTACTTTTTCAGGAACTTCCCGTTTATTAGCATTAATTGCCTGACGCCTTCTAGAAAAACGAGGCGATATGCACCATTTGAGTAGACTGTGTCTATCACAAATGGTCCTTCCCATTTGGGTTCGAACTTACCCTTCTTCTTGGAATTGAGGATTATCGGTCGGCGAGCAGCGAGGACCAGATCTCCTTCCTTGAAGCTTCTTTGGCGGACCCTTTTGTCAAAAGCCCTAGATATTCTGGCTTGATAAAACTCAATGTGTTGTTGAGCTTCCAAGCGCCTTTCATCTAACATTTTGAGTTCTTTGAGACGTTTTTGATGTTGCTCTTCAGTCGTCATCTAAGTTGCGAGAGCGATTCGAAGAGATGGGATTTGAATCTCCAAAGGCAGCACAGCTTCACATCCATATACCAACGAATATAGTGTAGCTCCTGTAGGTGTGCGTACGGTGGTGCGATAAGCCAAGAGTGCTTCACCAAGTTTATCGTCCTAATCTTGTTTATTAGTCTTCACGAGCTTTGACAGGATCTTAATGATCGTCTTGTTAAAAGCCTCAGCTAATCCATTCGTAGCGGGATAATAAGCTGTCGACGAAACATCTTGAATCTTGAATTTGTCACAGAAACTGACGAAAGTGTTGCTTATGAACTGCGGACCGTTGTAATGAATGATCCGTCTCGGCACGTCGTGTCGGTATATGACATGATGCTTGATGAAATTGATGACGTTGTTCGTCTTCACTTCCTTAAGAGGAATTGCTTCAGCCCACTTTGAAAAGTAATCCGTGATTGCGAGAATAAATCGATCACCTTTGACTGAAGGGGGAAAAATAGGACCGACAATGTCCATACCCCATGTCTCGAATGGCCAGGAAGTGGTTGATGTGTGTAACCGCTCCGGTGATTGGTGCATATAATTTGCATGCACTTGACAGGCGTGACATCCTCGTGCGTATTCGATCGCGTCACGAACCATTGTTGGCCAAAAATATCCCATCCTTCTGATGCGATCATACAGCTTGGGACCAGGATGATGCGCACCGCATTCTCCTTTGTGTGCTTCCTTAAGAACTTCTTCTGCTTCTTCGTTCGAAAGGCATCGGAGTAGCAAATCATCATACCCTCGGCGGTATAATGTACGGGTCTCGGCATTATAGAAGAACCTTGGTGCTCTTCGGCGGATCGATTCCCTTTCTTTTACATCCTCTGGCAAAATACCGTACTGGACGTAGTCAAAGATAGGAAAACGCCAATCTCGGGACTCAGACCCGATTTGAGTTGAGTTCACCTCCTTGGCGTTTATGTTTCTATCATCTTCCTCTTCGATATCCATATTGTATATGGGTATGCAGAGTTGATGCGATCTTACTGTGACTAGCAGTTCAGTTTCGGGCGGCTGCGCGAGTGATACTGCTAGTGCTGCCAGTGCATCCGCATAAGCATTCTGGAGACGAGGGATGTATTTAATAAAGAATTCCTCGAAAGAATCTGCCATTTTGATGGCCTCCTGGTGGTACGGGATCAGGTCTTGGTTCCTGACTTCGTACTCTCCACGAACTTGGTTGACTATCAATTGAGAATCCCCAAAAGCTTCGAGATATTCGACTCCCAGCTCCTTGGCGAAACTAAGTCCAATGAGGAGCGCGTTGTACTCGGCTACGTTATTGGAACATGGATCTGTCAGTGAATAAGCCCGAGGCATCACATGCTTCCCCGGGGAAACTAAGACAACTCCAACTCCGTAAGTGACTTTAGGACATCCGGGGGTTACTACCTTATTAACTGCTCTCGAAGCACCATCAAAGTATAATTGCCATACTTGTTGATGTGATGTGGTGTTAACCTCGTGGGTTTCATCCGGCAAGTCATCATATACTTCTGCCGTATCTGTTGTCGGGCTTGCCGCCAAAAGATCACAAATTGCTTGTCCTTTGACCGACTTCTACTGTTTGAAGTGCAAATCATACTGGGATAAGAGAAGGGCCCACTTCGCCAACCGCTAATTCATCGAACCCGGTTGCGTCATAAATACCCGTACTGGATTAACGTTAGAGATAACGTAAATCGTCTGTCCAACCAAGTAATGCCGCATCTTTTGTATTGCGAATACCAATGCGAGGCATTCTTTCTCAATCATCGGATAATGGGACTCAGCGCCTACCAAAGTCCGACTTAAGTAATAAACCGCCTGTTCGTGACCATTATCATCGTCTTGTGCTAATAAAGCACTTATCGAATGGTTCATCGCCTTGATGTAAATCAAGAACGGTTTACCTGATTTTGGTGCGACGAGAACATGAGGGTTCGTCAGATATGTTTTGATGTCTTCGAGTGTTTTTTGGCAGGCGTCGTCCCAAATAAATAACACCCCTTTCTTGTTTAGTTTAGAGAATGGTTAGCACTTCCCAGAAAGATTTGAGATGAACCGCCGGATGTAAGCTAAACGTCCTTGCAATCCTCTGAGTTCTCTTAGATTTCTTGGGGGCTGCAATTCATGTATCACCTTCACCTTGTCAGGATCAATATGTATGCCTTTAGTGGTGACGAGATGCCGGGAACTTCATCATCCTTGAAGGAGTAGACTTTGGGAAACCTTGGCTCCGAAGATTTCTGCTTCTGAGGCCGTTGTTGCCGCTGCTGCTGTTGCTGAGGTTGCAATTGAAAGGTTTGGTTAGCATCAACTGCATTGGCATGTGCCTTACCTTTCCCCCTCGGGTTGAAATTCTGTGCTGGAGTATTCGCCGCTTGTTGGCCTCTCTCCGCCTTCTTTCTCCTGAGGAATAGTTCAGCTTGCTCCCCTCAGACCTTCAGATCCTTCCACGTTTTGGATGGTGATGTCCCCATTGATTCCAACATGTCCAAGGACAGATTATTGTGGCAGGTCTGGAGAATAAACTCCTCAGTGATCGGGTCCCGGTAATTCATCGCCTTGTTCCGGAACCTTTTGACGAAGGTGTCGACTAACTCCCCGTCCTTCTGCTTCTCATCGAGCAACGATCCGATAGATATCTCGGTGTCGTCGTCGAAGAAATTTGTGAGGAACTTAGTCTCCATGTCGTCCCAGCTGTTTATGCTACCTGGCTTGAGGCGGTGATACCAATCGAAGGCGGCTCCGCGAAGAGTGCCAACAAATGACCGCACCATCAGAGGCTCATTGCCGGAGATTACCCCCAGGTGTGATTTGAAATAAATCACATGCTGAGTTGGCGAACCCTTCCCATCAAATGGCGTGAAGTTGATTAGGTTGAACTTCGTCGGGTATGGGATTGATTCTCATTCTCTTGGGTATGGGCATGGAATGCCCGTTTTCTTCACCTCTTGAGCAGAAATCAACGTATTAATCTTGCTTTCGAGGTTTTTGATCTTTAGACTTTCACCCGAGTTCTCGTCAGCACGATTCTGAGGTGGAAGCGTGGTGTTGTGACTAGCATCCTCATTGCCACCCCCTGCATTAACGGGAGGGATATTGGCGTTGCGAGCTTCATCCGCATCTATATGCTCAACTTCCTGAACAACCTGATTACAGCGCCTTGGTTCGCCTTGCTAGTTCGTCAGTGCCTGGATTTGTTGCTCATGCATTTCTCTCATACTCTGCATGGCCATCTGCATTTCGAACCTGAAGCTCTCCTGCTGTTTGGCCATGGCTTCTTCGAGCATCTTGGCCACTTGTTCCGCGCTTATCATGAATGACTCGCGGGGTTGTCCTTCACTGGACACGGTATTGTCAGACGCAATTACCGAGCCGGCATCTGATTCTTCATCTCCCGAAGGTACTCTTGTCCGAACCCTACCATACGTTGCACGAATGATAGCTCCGGACTGAAGACGAGTTACACGTCGGGGCACCTCTGGAATCGCCACGGGATTGTCCTGAGCCGATGTTCCCTTGCTGGTCATATTGGCGGTGACCCTCGGAAATTCTCCATCACCGACCACCGTTTTTCTTTGCCGGAAACGCCTATGCCTTTGTTTTGGCGTTTCGGTACTAAGCCTTTCGAATACTGAAACTCTCTCAGGGACTCCCTTGATGCAGTTGCACTCAGACAGTACCGCCCGAATGAGCTTTGAACAAGGGCACTGAGCTTCCAGCCTTCGAGGACTTCTCTTTCTGGCTTTGCTCATACCCCCAGCACGATAGTACAGCTCGTCTGTTTGAAAGTCGGAGCAACCTATCGTGTGTTGGCACGATTTCCCAGGTATAACGTCATCGTCATCGGACAACAACGTTTCCTTCTAAGGGTGAATTGCCTTCTTTGGGCTTTCGAGAGTCACGCACCTCAAAACGCGCCTTTGTGGGCGTGAATTCTCAACCGGCTCCTGAACTTCAATGCGCAGCGTAGTGCGCTTGGTTGCCCTGATTTCCTCGTCATGTTGGGGATTGCAGTGACCCCCGGCGTGTTGAATCATTCGGGACTTCTTCATTGGCCCCAAACGTTCCTGGACTGGAGCTTTGCCTCGTTCCTTGGGAAGTGGACCGAGGCGCTCCAAAACCGACTTCCTTTTCTGGGATGGTCCTGCGGGATCTCCCGGAGCAATTGTGGAAATCATCGGCGGTTTGGATTGCTTCGCCGGAAGTTGCACTTTCGACGGCTGCAGTTGTTGCTCCTTGGTCTGAACCGCCGCTTCAGACTTCGGTCTCCAAACTTTGCGGGTTGATGGCGTTTTCTTAGCCACCTCTTTCTGCAGCTTTCTACGGGCTTCTTCAGCTTGAGCCCGTGCCTGCGCTGATAGTGCGTGGCGCTTGCGAATACGCTCTTCCAACATTGAACGGTTCCGTTTGACACGGACCCATTCCATTGTCGATGGCTTGGAAGAGCCGCCGTTCATCTGTTGTTGAGGCTGTTTGCCTCTCTTGTTCTTCAGATCCGCGTTGTAGCGGATCCCGTCAACGGACTCCATGGCCTTTGCGAACTGTTTCGCAAGGCGTTGACGTTGCCTTTGGCGGGCTCTCTTCGAGAGAGTCACCACGCCCTCTGTGGCAGAAGGGTTGGCCAGAGCAGATCCGACCTGGTTGGGAATTGGAGGAATCTCACCCGATGCGGCTTTGGCATCCAGCGGGGCGAGATCTTCGTTGGTGTTTTCAACATCTTCAAACCAACGAGCTTTTCTCCTGGCAGAGAACTTCTTGGACTTGCGGGGGGAGGTTGATCCGGACGAGGACGACAGGTACTCCTCGAACTTCTGTTGGTCGAACTCGTATTCGACCTCCTCCATGACCGGGATTGAGATCAGCGGCTGCGACGCTCCGATCTCGGCAGCGAGATCGGTGGCTCCCACTGTGGTCGCCAGATTGTTCGCGGTGAAAATCGTGTCTTTCTTCATTGTTGATTCCATTGTCATCTTAGATGACAGCTTTTTGAGTTACAAAGATCCGATCTTTTTGTAAGATTCGGTTACAATAAAATCAAAGAAAAATAAAAAAAAGATTACAACTTTCACCTTTTTGTCGAACAAATCACGAGCTCCTGTTTTTCGGTCGCTCTCTTGCGTGGGTTGTTTGCCTGTGCCGGGGTTTATCCGTTGACCACCGCGCGATCTAGATCTGGTCGGATCTACGCAGTACGACGGGTATTATTTCACCAAGGAAATAATAGCTGGGTGGGATTATTTCACCAAGGAAATAATCGCCCTAATCTCGGGATCAAAGACCAAGCTTTGATCCGGAGTACGCCTGCGTAGATCTGAGATCCGGTCCTCTCGAACTCCTGCCTTTCTTGGCGTTGACGATCGCCGAGCACCAGATCTGGATGAGCGAGTCCTCGAAGTCCCAAAGATTCAATCTTTTTTTAGATCTGAGCCTTGCATCCTGCAGAGTTTCGCCTCCAAAAAATCTAACCTCTGAACAAATGAACCACCATCTCTATTTATAGGCCTTCTGACCTGTGCCTGCGCACAGGTGGCCGACACGCCTAGCCACCTTGAGGTGGCTCGGTTTCAACCGAGCCCCTCTAGGTGTTTGAGTTTTCGTCGTTTTGTTTTCCAGTTCTGTCCGTGATTCGGTTGTGTGGTTGATTTGTTCGGACTTGATTCGTTGACCTGATTTGGCAGTACATCTGGTTCCTGATTTGGTAGTAAATTCACTTCTGATTTTGAGTTCGAAACTGATCTTGATTCGATCGTGGTTCGTCCGAGTCCGCTCTTGGTTGGATGACTCGTTGGTTCCTCAACCCGTTAGCTTGATTCCACACGCGAATGGATTTATTCCATTGTTTGTGTGCGGTTCGTCAGCCTCGTAGCCTCGTTAGTCCGCTTCGTCGCGTATCGTTTGGCTTCGGTGTTTGTGGGCTAACGGTCGTGTTTGGATACGTCGCCCGATGGTCTGTTTGTCGAATCGGCGTCGTCGAGCTGTGTTAAGGGACCTATAGGCAGTTTTATACGCCTACAATGACCCTCAGGTTGATCGTAAGTCTCAGTACTTATAGCTGTATCAGTTCTGGCAACTGGTCTTATAGTTCGAACACTTACACGATTAATCAGGTATATATATATATATATATATATATATATATATGATACAGAGTTTGCAGAGTGAAAGCCTTACTCTCAGAAGGACCTGCTTCTGTTAAACCAGCTCCAACTGCTAATTCTGTGGCTGCACCACTGGCTTTCCCCGACAACAAATCGGAGATTTACTGATGGTCGTCTTCTGAGATGTCTATATTAAAGTCGAAATCAGTAAAATCGTCGACTTTAGGGGTATGGGTAGTCTCTCCTTCAAGTGGTGCATTCATTATGACATCTACATGATGCATTGAGTCGTAAATAATATATGAATCTAAATGAAGTTGTTCGAGATGAAGATTAACTTTACCTTCGTTGATTGGGACGGATTCAGGAGCCTCACCACTGGCACCCACTTTTTTTAGTTTAACTAAAAGAATACAAAGTGCACAAGTCGTTAGAGGAGGCACACGTCCCGACTCATTCATTTCTTGGAATTCTCTTCCAAGTGGGGAGAGATCAATACCTGAGTCTTGAGCTGGTAGGTTGATGTCTGAAGTCGGTGGAACACCAGCTATTTCATCCCTCAGTGCATCCTGCATTTGTTGAACGAAGCTAGGCTCCTCAGCTTCCATACCGCTGGGAGAAGTAGCTTCAACTCGATATTCTCCCTCTTCTTGACTCCCTACAGAAGTCGAGTATGGAGTGAGTTTAAACGTTAAGAAGTTTGAGAACAATAAAGATGAATTATTACCTTTCTCATCTGAAGAAACGCTGCGAGCAGATGTTTCCTCTAAAGCAGGAAGATGAACACGTGGCTTAGTGACAGCCTTCTTCCATCTTTTTAACGGACGTGCCTCATCCTGGATTCCAGAGCCTTCATGACGATACTTGGTGCGCAATTCAACTCCAGGAAGGGCTTACGTTTGAGCTTGAGTGGAAGATCGTGACCTTTGTCGATGAGAAAGAAGTACTTCATCCTCTTCATCCTCTTCATCTCCACTGTGAACTTCCACCGTCATACGATTGGGATAGGTCATCACAACCCTCTCTCTCCTCCTTTTCGGAGCATCTTGCGTTTGAGCAGGAGCAACGGAGGGTTTTACAAGTCCTCTCTCAAAGAAAGAGTCAGGGAGACCTGCTACTTCCTCAGAACTTGAATCGGTCTCACTCGCCTCCTCAGAAGTCTCCGTTTCTTCGGAGTCAAATTCTTCTTCACTACCAGCTGAACGAGCCGGTTCTTTGCCTTTCCTCGATGATTCAGCGGCCTCTTTCTTTTGGGGTGAAGTTACAGCTTCACGAGTGGCTCCTCTTGTGCGCCGCGAGATTGTCTCTTCTTCTGATTCCGACCTTCTCCTATATCGGGTGACGATGTTAGCAGTGATCAACCACTTGCAAAATAAAAAGGTCATCCGAAGAGGCGGCGCTTCCAGAGGGAGATCGAACTCAGCACTTGTGCAGCCGGTGATACTCCAGAACCAAGCTCTCGCTCCGTCGATAAGTCCCCCGCGAAAGCTAAGATGACGATTCGGGTTGCCGACATAAATTTGATCATAGCCGAATTGGCGAGCAAATCGACATGGAAGATAGGGTTCAATGAGACAAACGTCTTTTACCCTGAATAATAGATATCCGGGTCGAATGTTTACCAACCACCTGAAGCACCCGACATCCAAGATGGTACGATTCTGCCTTGGATCTTCAGCATCCAATAAAGTCGTGTTGTATGTGCCGGAGAATCGAGGAAAGCAAGGGAAGAATTCCCAACACTTATGGATTTTGAACTGTCTAGTGATGTCCGCCCATCGATGCTTGACCCATTTACAACCCTCAAGGGTCTGCAATAGAGGAAGACTGTGATCCACTATTTCAGGAGCTTCCATCAAATCTGGCCGATGAAGTACCAACCAGGTCATTAGATAAGTGTAGGGTAGCTCTAGCTTCGAAACGGGGACGTTGGCAGAGGGTTTCTTCTTCTCTTGAAGGAATGCGGAAACTAGTTGCTGTAATCCACTATGGATAGCAGCCATCATGGCAAGAAGCAGGGATAATTTGTGACCTGTAACTAGTTGGACTGCTGGGTACAACACCTCCATAGGCATCGCATCAGAAGATTGATGGGGAACTACGCACCTCTTCAACCATAAGGCTAAGAAGCCAGCCAGCAGGGTGTTAGGAGTAATTGGAACACCAGCTTACCACAGATAAGAGCGGAATTTAGTACCATGTGGAAATCCATCTTCTGAGTGAGAGGTGTAAGTCTGTGCATTGGTTTTCTCTAACAGCCGATTGATTTCACCCGGGCTCAAAGGAGATAATCCACGTACATCTTCTGAACGGTTATCCAAGTTCTTGAACAGATAATCGACAAACTGTATTAAGCTAATCTGGGGAGATTTCTTCCTAGATTTGGTCTCCATCTCGGCCATGGCTATGTGGTAATGGCAGGTCAATTCTCATAAAGTGTCATGGGTTACAGTTGACCGATCTTTCATCTTGTTCAGCTGATTAGTGTTTGGGAAGAACTCTTGATATGGAACATCGCCTATGGGCAGACCAGACACCTTCATCATCTCGTGCAATGGCAACCCGAGCTCCCCATTCTTGGTGAAGAAGGTATTAGTGTCAGGGTTATAAGTCTCAAACAAACAAAGAAAATGACCTACACTAATCTGTAGACAATACATAGTGGCACGAATCGGGATTTCCAACCCTATTGCGGCCAACTCTCGTCCCCAGCGGTTTAATACATATCGAGTCATTCTGGTCCACCATTTGTCTCCAAAATAATGGACCCATCCATAACATCGGAAGTTCTCATGGGGTAATTTCTTCCCCGCTGCCGCTAACCTGTTCCTCACTGTGTTGGCTTGTGCAGCTGTCTCGTTCTGAGGGATATTATCCTGGCATAGGATACCTGGATGTAATCCTCGTATGGAAGCTCTCTCACTGGAACCTGGGGTGGCCTCCTTCCCAATGAAACCACAGTGGATGCGTTCATGGTTTTCGGTTAACCTCCAGAACATTTCGCGTCCAACGGATAGGTTTCTGAACTGTAAAAGAGAATGTTCCCGAGGAATCCAGGGAAAATACAGAAATAATGAGCCGCTCTCATGCAACCATTATGCGGGCCTGCAGAATGCAATCTCCGGATCCTTTATGGAGTCACCAAATAAAAAGTTTGGTTTCCTTATGCATTGGTTCTCATCTCGCTCTAAAATCAAGGTGGTGTCTGTGATTAGTCATCGCAGAATACGGCAACTACCCCGCTGAATCAACTCTCGGGCCCCTTCACTGTAATCTGACTTGAATTGGGGAGCAGACTCTATTAACTGTAACCCCTCATAATAAGAATGAGTGGCGCTGCTCTGGCCCGTAACTTCGTCGACAGTGAAGATCGTGGAAGGAAAATGGACTGATAAATAAATACACATAAATTGTGTAAGGATAGTCCTAAAATTATAGAGGAGGCGGTATATCTTATTCTATAAGATACAGTTGCTATCTCATAACAGGTGTGACGATTTTCCATCTACCACATGTATAAAGGAGATATGCGTTAGTATGCACGGGCATTATAATGGCATACCAAAACCTTTCAACACATGTGGGATGATATGAAATCGCCCCTGCATGTTCTGAAGTGTGTTTTGTCCAAGCAAAACAAACACTTTTAAGCGTCGATCCCCTCAAAGGAGGATACCGGCTCTTCTCGAGGATATCTCAAAGGATACAAATGAGGATCTGTATACGAATACAGTAATGTACTTATGAAATTGACGAAATACAATATTTAAATTCATGAAAGGGTGAAAGAAACGTACCCCCATGCAAAGCGGCAACAGGAGCAGCCCCCTCAGGAGACTGAACAGTCTGACGGCCTCGGGAAACGCGAGTTCTACGTGGCGACATGACAAATATGTGATCTACAATGAAACCCAAGGGGAAGGTTAGGTTTTTGAACATGAAATTGAACAAAATACCACGAAGCATCGCTGAAACAATGCATGCAAGGTCACAGTTAAGAAAAGTTGAGATTTTTAAAGAAAGAGGCGAGCAAACCTTCAAAATCCGAGTGAAATTTCCCCAAATCGAAGCACCACACGAATCAGAAATGAAAAGGAGAAGAAAAGGCAGCAGAACTGGTCGAAAATCGTTAAAAAATCGCCGAGAAATCGCTCAAAAATCGCTGCAGAATCGATGTGAAAAAGCCCTAAAAAAACCTAAGTCCGGTTTATATACCCGCTGTCTCGCTGAGCGAGACAGTAAACTCTGTCTCGCACGGCGAGACAGAAAACTCTGTCTCACACGGCGAGACAGAAAACACTGTCTCGCACGGCGAGACAGCAAATACTTCTCGCAGCGTGAGACAGCGGACTTTCTCTTAGTCAAGAAACCAAATGTGGTACGTATGAATACTCCAATAGGTACACGAGTCTAAACTGTATCCCCTGCCATCAACAGGAAGTTTCTGGAGAATATTCATCTGAATATTCTTAAGGATAACCTTTTGAGCTCTCAATGAATGTATCAATCCAGTGATAATAGCTGAACCCTCAAGAACAAATACCAGCTTCGATTTAAGATCTCGACAACGGTCAAGCGATAAACGCGACGCCGGGAGAACTTTAGCTATTCTACAAAGAACTGAATAGACTAAAGGAAGAAGAGGTCAAGAGTTGAAGCCATTTGCAAGTCCTTCTACACGATCTACTCAACCAAGCATTGAAGGTATCGTAAGTAAAATCTGTCTTATCCAAAGTATCCCAGACTCTTCTATAAAAGAATACGTCTGGAATACTTTGGAGGGGGTATCTGTAGGCGTCAAAAAATTCTAATAGATATCCCAAACATAAAAAAGATCACTCAAAATCACAAGAATTGATCTCTCAAAACAGATATGAACTGTCTCGCAAGCGGGACAGTGTTTACTGTCTCGCCAGCGAGACAGTCTTTACTGTCTCGCTGAGCGAGACAGTCTTCACTATCTCGCTGAGCGAGACAGTCTTCACTGTCTCGCCAGCGAGACAGTTTTGAAATGGTTGAAACTGCCTTGTAAACCACCATACACGTGTCCATTAACTGCCAAAAGACGTGGGAAACAACGTGGGCGAAAATCACGTGAATAACTGCCAAAGTAACGGAGTTTGAAACGTGGGGAGGCAGTTACAACGAAAACTACCAGGAATATTCGTTTTCCGAGATAGTATTTTACTGTCTCGCTGGGTGAGATAGCAAATTTACTGTCTCGCTGGGCGAGACAGCAAACACTGTCTCGGCCAGTGAGACAGTAAACACTGTCTCACCAGCTAACTTTTTTGTTTTGTTGGGTTTTTTTAGTTATGTACCCCAGAAGCTATAAATACCCCCCTAGGGTCATTTCTGAGGAGGATCGAGCACTTGTTAGAGCATTCCAGAGCAGAGAGAGCAGAGATTTCAGCAATTCATTGAGTTCGAGCTTTGACTTGATCTTAAGAAGAACGACCATCTTACTTTGATAAGATCCTCGTTTCAAATTCTTACTTTGATAAACGAAGTTAGAATTAGTAAACCCCCTTCACGATCTGTGATTCGGCGGTCCACGAGCTAACGCGCTCCCGGCACAGGCAAAGTCCCACAAAAGCAGGAGTTGATAAACAATTTCTGTGTTATTTTCTCGAGAGTTGTATTTTTGCTTATTTTCATTGTAATTTTCTGTAATCGATCGAAGATTAATGGAATCGACAATGGAAACAACTTTTGACAAAAATAGGGGGGATCACAATCGGGTTTTCTACGCTTACCCGAATAACGTTTACACCTCACAATGTCAGTTTTCAACGCTCACCGATCAACGTTCACACCTCACACTCTCACTCGGTTTTCTAGCTCACCGAAAACTTTACAACAACACACTCGGTTTTCTAGTTCACCGAAAACCTTACAATCACACAATATAACAAAAGTTGTTCTCTATAATGGATGAGAACTCAATTAATCACAACTCAATATTACAATCCCACAACCCAAATTATACTATGAATGTAAATACAATAAGCTCAAGTGGGTGTGTGTAAACAATGAGTGAAATCAAATCTAAACTCAATATAAAACTAGCTTTAATAAAATGATAATCAAACAAATAGATATAAAGCTAGAAATAGAGTTTAGAAAACTTCTAAATAGATCAAGAGATAGAGGGAGAATAGTTAGATGCTCAAACTCCAATAGATGATCTCCTCAAGATCTTGTAGAATTGATTTTACAAACTCAAACTCTCAAATGTTTAAAAGCTTTTTAAACAAACACTAAACAAAAGTTAAACCCTTGTTAAAACTTTGTTAAAACATTTTCTTTGGGTCTCATGAAAGATAAGATCAATGGGGTATTTATACCCACTCAAAACTTCAGCAAAAACCCAATCAAAATGACCAAAAAGCCCAAGAGAAAACAGCTCAGAAACTAGCCGTTAGAACCCAACGTTCAGATCGGCGGTCGACCGCGAGCAACAAAAAGGCAAAACTGAGCTCTGAAAAATAGATGATCGACCGTAGCGGTCGACTGCGAAATTCTCTGGACTATATACAGTCGACCGCCACGAACGACTGCGAGCCAAAAAAGTTCATACTAATTCTTTGGACTCAAGGGCGACAAATATATGCAATTGCCAGGTTTGAAACAGCTTTCTGATTTTAAAACCCTGTTTAAAAATATCAAATAAATTCAGAAAAATATAAAACTTTGGAAAATGATTGTAGACATGATAATATACATGCTACAAAAACTGGTTTTTAGAAAGGACCTCCTAAGTGAAAAATATCATCATTTTGCAAAATAGTCCAAAATATGAAAATATAAGCACATAAGTTTTGACACTTTAGCTTAACCATGTTTTGAAACATTACAAAATAATTTTTTGGACTTAATAAAATATGTATATGATTATTGTTAAGTCCAAAACCTGAGAATATAATATTTTCACAAAATTACATATTCTATGCAATATATTCTGAAACATAATAGAATATGAAACAAATAAAAACGTAAATAAATTTGTTTGTTGTTTCATATCTATGTAGCTAAACCAAAACACAATAATAAATATAAAAATATAATTTTATATTTATAAACATGAAAACTATAAATCATGTATGTATATATATAACTATATATATACATAGAAAGCAAAACTAAAATGTGTGTGTATATATGATTGAGCTTAAGGTACTAACACATAATATAAAACCTAAACTAAATTACCCAAGCTTGATCTTGATCTTCAATAGCTTGACTTGGTAATCTTGCAGATAAAGCTTGAACTTGAATCTTAAACTTGAATTGCATAGGCTTCACTCCATAATTCCGCCAACCTCCATTGGATTTGATCGTTGAAACGCAATCCGTCCAACCTCCAACATGTTGTTTTTCTACAATAAATAGATACGCACAAATACTAGACAAACAATATTAGTGATAAATTATTTGTTAAACATCATCAAAAAAAGAGACCAACAATCTCCCCCTTTTTTATGATGACAAACAATTTACAAAAAGGATATATGCATGAAAGGAAGTTAATATGTAAATTAGAATTATCATGTATATAACCAAAACAAGATATACTCACAATATTTCTCCCCCTTTGACAATATCAAAAAGGGAAAAATAAAAGAATGAAGAGAGCGAAAGCTCCCCCTATCAATATGCAAGGGTGAGTATATATATATATATATATATATATATATATATATATATATGGGGATTGCTCCCCCTATCAAAATGCCATATGGAGTGAATGCAATAAAAATCATGGCAAAACATGTGAGCAAGCAAAAATTTGCTAAACAACTTACATGCAAAAGAACAATAAGAACACATGTGTATATATAACATCATGAAGGGTGTTACAAAGATTTCAATATGTATATATACAAACCAAACATTTGTCATACTTACCCCAAAGAGATGAAATGAGGATCCAAAAAGGCATCATTAAAAAAATGTTTATGAAGGAGGATCCATGAAGGAAAATAATTTGCTTATATGTAGGGGATAAGGAAACAAAATCAAGAATGGATATTTTTAAAATAAATCATAACAATGTATGGATTTATGAAATCAAAAGAAGAAGAACATGAGAATCATGCAAAAAAGTTTTTAAATGAAAACAAATCAACCAAATGAAATATTAAATAAAATTAAATTCATAAACACAAATTTTCAAAACCAAGAAATGAAAAATAAAACCATTAAAAAATCTTGGTTTTAAAAAAATCAAAATGGTTTGGACACCCAAACACTATTAGTGCCAAAAAACTTTGGGACATGACCCCTATCATTTAAGCTCAAATCCCTAGGGTTATGAACCCTCTTAGGCGCATGTGGTGCATGAACACGGTCATAGCAAAAATTACTTATATGACCCTTCCGATTGCAATAAGTACAATGGAAAGGAAGCATTTGCTTATGTTAACCAAACGGTTGTGCACGGGAAACATTAGAAACATTTGCAAACATGAATGGTCTTTTAAAATTATTTTGCAAATGTGAAACTCTCTTTAAATCAAAATAAAATTTGGCCAAATGACCAAATCGACCACTAAACTCATATTTGTACATATGGGCATGTTAATGATGATCTATATGTGTGTGTACATGTGAGCGTGATGATGAAGCTTGATGGGATGCACAAACATGATTAAGCTTGATGGGTTTTTGTGCATTATAAAAAAATCTAGCAAGGTGGCCTTTACGATAGTATCGCGCCTTGTGCGGCGGTCGACCGGCCCGTAAATTTCCCGTTGTGCAGGTTTTGCCTTTGTGCATGTTTTCGACTCGATTCTTTCACATATACGGACTTGTTCGAACTCAAAACACTTACTCTCATTCACATACACCATTTAATGATATTTATCATGATAAATATCCACTTATCTCAATTAATCACATATTATTTTAAATTATCACATGTTAATTTAAATTTATGGGGTTTTACATTCCCCCCCCCCCCCCCCCCCGCCCCCCTAAAAGAATTTCATCCTCAAAATTCTATAATTGTATCTTAAATATTAATAATACAAGAAAAGCACTAAGAGTGGATAATCCAGACAAGGAAACCCTCCCATACACATCTCGTACCATTAATCCCCAGATATGAATCATAAGCAAACATTTAAACTTAACAATCTAAAATGCTTGCACTCCTACTTAACTCCTAATTAGATAGAACTAGTACGTCGGGCGAAAAATCTAAACAATGAACCCCCCATATATATACCTTATATTTCGAGTGATTAGGAGCTAAATGTTAGTACCCCATTCTAGCATTAAATATAAATGTGGCTGAACAATATAACATAAACATAAATGCGTATATGCATGCTCCAACATCAACATCTTACCTGCTCAAACAGGTGTGAATAGTCGCGACGTACATCCTCCTCACGCTCCCAAGAGGCTTCTTCGGCTCCTTGCCAGTTCAACAAACTTTCACTAACGGAATAAGTTTGTTTCTAAGCCTTTTATCCTCTTTAGTAAGAATACAAACCGGGACCTTTACGGTAGTCAAATCATCTTGAATCTCAATCTCTGATGCATCAATCACTCTCTGTTATTCCTCGTCGTGCAAATGCTTTTTGAGCATTAAAACATGAAAGACGTCGTGTACACTCGACATCGATGTTAGAAAATCTAATCTATAAGAAACAGCTTCAATACGCTCAACAATTCTGAATGGACCAACATATCTTGGTGTAACCTTTCCCCATCTACCAAATCGCTGAACACCCTTTATTGATGATATTTTCAACATGACAAAGTCTCTTACCTGGAACTCTAGAGGTCGTCGCCTCTGATCCGCATAGTTCTTTTGCCGACTCTATGCAGTAAGAATACGCTCTCTAATCAATGTCACATTCTCTGTAGTCAGCCTCACTAACTCTGGTCCAAGCAATAAGCTATCCTCTGACTCTGCCCAATAAATAGGCGATCTACATGGCCACCCGTACAATACCTCATACGGTACCATCCCGATAGTATCTTGGTAACTATTATTATAAGCAAATTCAATCAATGGGATGTGGTCCTTTAGCTACCCTCGAAACATATAACGCATGCTCGTACCATGTCCTCTAACACCTGGTTCACCCTTTCTGTCTGACCATTCGTCTGTGGATGGAAACGCTACTATATGATAACTGGCTGCCAAAAGAATTCTGGAAACTCCTCCAGAAATAGAATGTGAATACTAAGCCTCGATCTGATACAATCGTCTCCGGGACTCCATGTAAACAGACTATCTCCTAGATGAAAATCCTCACATACGTCTCCGCCGTATAAGTCATCTTCACAGGTAAGAAATACGCTAACTTTGTCAACCGGTCATCTATCACCCAAATAGTATCATTCCCTTTGCCCGACCTCAGGCAACCCATGATAAAATCCATAGAAATATCAGCCCACTTCCACTCTGGAATGGATAAAGGCTGTAGGGTTCCTACCGATCTCTGATGTTCTACCTTCACTTGCTGGTAGGTAAAACACTTAGCTACATACTCTAAACTCTCTCTACGCATGTCACTCCACCATAAATGTCTTTTCAGGTCTTTGTACATTTTTGTTATGCCTAGATGCATTGTATACCTAGTACGATGCACCTCATCAAGTAAATCTTTTCTCAACTACGGATCATTCATGATGACTAACCGGCTCTTCATTCGAAGACCTCCATCTGCTCCAATAGTCTAATCAGCCTTGGGTTCTTTGAAATCTCCCACTTTCGGGTTTGAATCTAAGAATCCTCTAGCTGAGCTCTAACCACTTTATTGCTTCAAGATGGCTATACTGATAGAGCTCCTAAGAAAGTGCTGCTCCCACCAATATCTTGCCTAAAATCAAACTAACTGAGGGTGTAAAGATATCGATATAATGAACAATTCAAAGCTGCAAGCTCGCGACGATGCTTCCTACTCAATGTATCTGCTACAACATTCGCCTTCCCCAGATGGTACTGAAGTGCGAACTAATGATCTTTAATAAACTTGACCCATCGCCGCTACCTCTAGTTGAGTTCCTTTTGGGAGAAGAGATACTTTAGACTCTGGTAATCTATGAAAAGCTCAAACTGTACGCCATACAGATAATATCTCTAAGTCTTCAATGTGAAGACTACAGCTGCTAGCTCCAAATCGTGCGTAGGATAATTTTGGTCATGAGTCCTCAATTGCCTCGAAATATAGGTTACGACTCTCTGGATCTACAATAAAACACCTCCGAGACCCAATAACGATGCATCCGTGTAGACTATAAAAGTCTTATCACTGCTCGGGATGATCAAAACTGGCGTTGTAGTCAACTTATTCTTAAAAGTCTCAACAGCCTCTGGCACTCCGTGTCCCAAACAAACTGTACACCCTTCTTCGTAAGGTGTGTAAGTTGAATCGCAATCTTTGATAAGTCCTGGATAAACTTTCTATAATAGCCTACCAGACCTAAGAAGTTACGAATCTCTGTAACGGTCTTTGGTGGCTCTCAATCAAGAACGACCTCCACCTTAGCTAGATCTACTGCTTGCCCTCCCGGCTGATAACATGGACCAAGAATCTAACCTTTGATAGCCAAAACTCACATTTGCTAAACTTGACATATAGCTAGTGTTCTCGTGAAGTCTGCAATGCCAACTGTAGCTGCTGCTCATGCTCTACCTCTGATCTCGAGTAAATAAGAATATCATCGATGAACACAATCACGAACTGGTCTAAGTATGGACGAAAAACTTAATTCATCAAATCCATGAATTCCGCGGGTGCATTGGTCAGTCCAAATGGTATGATAAGAAACTCGAAAGATCCATATCGAGTTAGAAAGACAGTCATGAGAATATCCATCTCTCAGACCCACAACTAATGATAAGCGGAACGAAGATCAATCTTTGAGAAACACTACGCTCCCTATAACTGGTCGAACAAGTCATCAATTCTCGATAGTGGATACCTGATTCGGATGGTGACCTTGTTCAACTCACGATAATCTATGCATAATTGCACGCTACCGTCCTTCTTCTTCACAAAAAGGACCAACGCTCATCACGGAGAATGACTCCGGTGAATGAAATCCTGACACAACAACTATCTAACTGGATCTGAGCTCCCTCATCTCAGCGGGTGCCATAGGATAAGGTGTTCGGGAAATCGAAACGGTGCCTGGATATAACTCTATGCAAAACTCAACCTCTCTCATGGGAGGTAAACCTGGTATATCCTAGAAGACATCCTGATACTTTGAGACCACTCGCGTCTCGCTCAAATCGGCAACCCGATCCCATAACATCACCTCCTCGACGTATGCCAGAAATGACTCTGCAAATTTGTTGCCTCGTGAGGTCGCTACCACTAACTCAGATCCATCAAAAGTTCGCAAGCTACCTGTATTCGTAAAACAGTCTATACTCACATGGTAGGAAGATAACAAATCCATACCGAGGATAATATCAAACTCAAACATACGCAACATGATCAAATCAACCACGAACTCGGAATCATCTAAGATGATGATACATCTCCTACAAATACTTTCTAAGAGGGACACCTCTCCTAAAGGAGTAGATACAAATAATAGAATATCTAAAGGTTATGCTATAAGCTGAAGTCTAATCATAAAATCATAGGAGATGAATGAATGCGAAGTGCCAGAATAAAAAAGAATACAGGCTAGAAAGGAGTTCACAAGGAATGTACCTTCCACTATGGCCTCGCTCGCGCTATGGTTGTGTAGAACAACTGTATATACTCTACCAGTAGCCGAAGGCTACTGTGCTGCATTGCCTAGAACTTATAGGACTATTTATCCCTGTTGGATCTCCTGAATGGCTCGGTCTTACCCTTCGATCCTAGGAACTACTAGTGGTGCCTCAATCCTTAACTGTTAGCCCTATCTTCGGCCCTGAGCACGGTCTTGTTGTTGCTGCTGGTTCTGATTATTGCCCTACTGACCTACTACTGGTGCGCTGCGTCACTCTGCTGCTATGTGCCTAAACTTATTGCAGTTGAAATAAGTCCCCTGAAATCTGTAGTGCTACTACGCCCTCTGATCCTGCTGAGGTCCCTTCTTGTGTGGACCTTGCTGATGTGAACTCTTACCTTGCTGCTGGGTTCTTCCTGGTCCTATAAATGACCTCTTACCTTTTCTTTTGTCCCCGAGTTGTTCTGATTTAGCATTTCCATCCTTGCCCTTCATGAACATAGTTGTCTCTGTCTCCTGAGATATGGTGGCATCCGCCACCTCTCGCACTGACCAAAACCTCTAGGATACCAGATATCGACGTAAACCCAGGCGAAGCCCCATCAAAAACATTTGAGCCTGCCGCTCCTCAGTGTGTCACATGTCCGTTGTAGGCGTATAAAACTACTTATAGGTCCCTTAACACAGCTCGGCACGATGATTCAACAAACCTACGAACCATCGGGCGATATATCCAAGCATGATCATTAGATCACAACATCGAAGCTAAGTAATACGCGACGAAGCAGGTTAACGAGGCGACGAGGTTAATGAACTCGAACACCAAAGCGTATTTACTGCCAAATCAGGATCCAGACTGCCAAATCAGAGTTCAGATCAACAAATCAGAGTTCGGATCAACCGCGAAACCGGAAAACGACGAAAACCAACATTTGGAGGACTCGGCCAAAACCGAGCCACCTCTAGGTGGCTCGGTGGCCGAGCCACCTTTTGGTGGCTCGGCCAAAACCGAGCCACCTTTTGGTGGCTCGGTGGCCGAGCCACCTGGGCCAAAGCCCAGTTCTGAGTGCCTATAAATAGGCTTGGTGGCTCATTATTTTAGAGGTGGGAAATTTTTGTGGCGAAGCTCTGATGGATTGAGATCTAAACCTCGGAGTTTTTGAAGCTTTGAAGACTTGCACTTTTCAGATCTGGTTCTCGGCGATCATCCACGTCAAACAAGGCAGGAGTTCGAGAGGGATCGAATCTGAGATCTACACGGTTACCCTCCGGATCAAAACTTGGTTTTTGATCCCGAGAAGAGTATCGATTTTGCTTGGTCGATTTCGATTACTTCGGGCGATTATTTCCTTGGTGAATTAATCCCCCCAGCTGTTATTTCCTTCATGAAATAGCACCCGCCATACCGTGTAGATCCGACCGGATCTAGATCGCGTGGTGGTCTATGGATTAACCCCGGTGCAGGCGAAGAACCCACACAAGCAAGAGACCGCAAAACAGGATCTTGCGATTTGTTCCACAAAAAAGGAAAGTTGTAATCTTTTTATTTTTTCTTTGATTTTGTTGTAACCGGATCTTATAAAAAGACCGGATCTTTTGTAACCGAAAAATAGTTGCTTGTGAAAACAATGACTTCAATGAAGAAAACAATTTTTCCCGCGAACAATCTGGCGACCATAGTGGGAGCCACCGATCTCGCTGCCGAGATCGTCGCGCCGCAGCCGCGGATCTCAATCCCGGTCGAGGAGGAGGTCGAGTATGATTCGACCAACAAAAGTTCGATGAGTATCTGTCATCCTCGTCCGGATCCACCTCCCCTCGTAAGTCCAAGAAATCCCAAAAGTTCTCCTCTAGGAGAAAAGTCCGTTGGTGTGAAGAAGTAGAGAATACCAACGAAGACCTCACCCCAATCGATGCCGAAGTTGCATCGAGTAAAGTTCCACCGACCTCCAACCAGGTCAAACCTGTTCTCACCAATGCCTCCGTCGCTGAGGGCGTAGTGACTCTCTCAAAGAGAGCCCGCTAGAGGCGACATCAACGCCTAGCGTGACAATTAGCAAAGGCGATGGAGTCCGTTGACGGAATCCGCTACGACGCGGATTTGAAGAACAGGAGAGGCAAACAGCCTCAACAACCAATGAATAGCAGCTCCTCCAAGCCGCCAACGAATGAATGGATCCGTGTCAAGCGGAATCGTTCGACACTGGATGAGCGCATTCGCAAGCGCCGCGCACTGTCGGCGCAGGCACGGGCTAAAGTTCAAGAAGCCCGCAGAAGACTACAGAAGGAGGTGGCCAAAAAGCCGCCACCAACCCGCCAAGTACGGAGGCCAAAGTCTGAAGTGGCGATTCAGGCCAAGGAACAACCATTGCAGCCTTCAACAAAGGTTCAACCTTCGGCGAACCAACCTAAGTCGCCGATAATCCCTATAGATGCTCCGGGAGATCCCGCAGGACCATCCCGAAGAAGGAAGTCAGTTTTAGAGCGCCTCGGTCCACTTCCCGATGAGCGATGCAAAGCTTCAATTCAAGAACGTTTGGGCCCAATAAAGAAGCCCCGAACGACTCGACATGCTGGGGGTCGCCCCCACCCTCAACATGACAAGGAGTTCATATCAACTGCGCACCAGTTTGCGCATTGAAGTCCAAGAGCCCGCCGAGAACTCACGCCCACAAAGGCGCGTGTTGAGACGCGTGACTCTTGAAAGCCCAAAGAAGGCAGTTCGCCCTCAGAAGGAAACGTTGTCGTCTGATGATGATAGCGTTATACCTGAGAAGTCGTGCCAACACACGATAGGTTACTCCGACCTTCAAACCGACGAGTTGTACTATCATGTTGGGAGTACGAGTAAAACCAGGAAAAGGAGTCCTCGAAAACTAGAAACTCAGTGCCCCTGTTCCAAACTCATTCGGACAGTATTGTCTGAGTGCAACTGCACCGTAGCAGTCCCCGAAAGAATTTCGGTTTTCGAAAGGCTCAGTACCGAAACACCAAAACCAAGGCCTAGGTATTTCTGACGAAGAAGAACGGTAGTCGAAGATGGAGAATTTCCGAGGGTCACCACTAATATGACCAGCAAAGGAACATCAACACGGGATAATCCCGAGTCGATTCCGGAAGCACCCCGGCATATAACCCGTCTGCAGTCTAGAGCTATCATACGAGCAACTTATGGTAGGATTCGGACAAGATTACCGTCAGAAGATAAAGAATCGAATGTCGGCTCTACGGTCGCATCCGATAATACAGTATCTAGCGATGGACAACCCCGTGAGGCACTTATGATAAGTGCGGAACAAGTGGCCAAGATGCTCGAAGAAGCCAGGCCAAACAACAGGAGAGCTTCAGGTTCGAAATGCAGATGGCCATGCAGAATATGAGAGAAATGCATGACCAACAAATCCAAGCATTGACAAACCGGCAAGGCGAACCAAGTCGTCATAACCAGGTTAATCTAGAAGATGAGGGCGCACATGCGGATGAAGCTCACAATGCCAATAATCCTCCCGTCAATGCAGGGGGTGGTAACGAGAATGCCAACGAAAATACAGGCGAAAATTTGAAGATTAAAAACCTCGAGAGCAAAATCAATACGTTGATTTCCGCTCAAGAGATGAAGAAGACGGGCATTCCTTATCCATACCCAAGAGAATAGGAATCAATCCCGTATCCGGCGAAGTTCAATCTAATTAACTTCACGCCGTTTAATGGGAAGGGTTCACCCACTCAGCATTTGATTTACTTCAAATCACACTTAGGGGTTATTTCTGGTAATGAGCCTCTGATGGTACGATCCTTCGTTGGCACTCTTCATGGAGCTGCCTTCGATTGGTATCACCGCCTTAAGCCAGGAAGTGTGAATAGCTGGGACGACATGAAGACTAAATTCCTCACCAACTTCTTTGACGACGACACCGAGATATCCATCGGGTCGTTGCTTGACGAGAAACAGAAAGACGGAAAATTGGTTGATACCTTCGTCAAAAGGTTCCGGAACAAGGCGATGAACTGTCGGGACCCGATCACTGAGGAGTTCATTCTCCAGACTTGCCATAACAACCTCGCATTGGACGTGTTGGAAGCGATGGGGAGAGCACCGTCCAAAACCTGGAAGGATTTGAAGGTTCAAGGAGAGCAAGCCGAGCGATTCCTCAGAAGGAAGAAGGCGGAGAGAGGCCAACAGGCGACAAATGCTCCAACACAGAATTTCAACCCACGAGGGAAAGGTAAGGCACATGCTAATGCAGTTGATGCTAATCAAACTTTCCAATTGCAACCTCAGCAACAGCCACAGCAACAAGCACCACAACAATCGCAGTCGCAATGGCGACAACGGCCTCAGAAGCAGAAAGCTTCGGAGCCAAGATTTCCTAAAGTTTACTCCTTCAAAGATGATGAAGTTCCCATCATCTTTAAGTACCTGTTGGAGAATAACAAAATCCAGCTGCCGACGATTGTGGATCAAGAAGGAGCCAGCAAAGTGACGGATCCGAAGTATTGCGCATACCATAGAGCGGTCCATCACCCTACAAGGTCATGCTACCATCTCAAGGATAAGATCCAGGCGTTAATCGATGTGGGCGTTATAACCCCGAAGCCATCCAAGAATGTAGGAGCAAATGCAGTATCAATTAGCTTTAGATCAGTGCCCATAGCATGGTTTAAACCAGAACGCATCACCAAGGTCAGAATGAAGACAGTAAACGATGACCCATACGGACAGCGCCAAAAAGGACTTGTGACACACACAGCCCCAAACGGCGAAATCATCTGGGTCCATCCTGATCTTATTGAAGACGAGCGGTGGGCGACTTCCTCGGTCAGAAAGGGTATAGGCAAGTCCTGCAATGCTACTTCCGCGATCTTCAAAGAGGATGGTGATGAAGCTCCTACCTTCCCGCTCTCCGAAGAAGAACAAGAAGTTTTTGCCATTAGAAGCGGAAACCAGTATCACTTCAACTATCCATCACCTAGTGATCAGGTAGCTGAGCAGGGGATGACTAAACGGGGACCAGCCAAAACTCACATGGAATTGGGGGTGATTGTAGCTCCTAAACCGGTTGAAGAAGCTCGACGACAGCCGGTTGATAAACAGAAAGAAAAGAGGCCCCAAGAGGTGCAGAATCCGAAGCAGTCTCGTTTCAATCGTCCGATTGGAAGAGATAAACCGGAGAGCTCGAACACTCCGCGCATCTTCTATATCATGGCTCAACTAGCTAACATTACAGCGCGGATAACATTGTATGAGTTGCTACGGTTGTCTAAAGAAACCAGGGAAGCCTTGCAAGAAGCCTTGGCTAATTTAGAAGTGTTCCTTACTCAGATCAAGCCGATACCCGAAGAGCCAGAACTATGGATTCAACACTGCAATATAGCGGCTAAAAACCTTCCCTGCATTACTTTCACCAAAGAGGATATGCAGACGAAGAATTCGAACCATGATCGACCCCTATATTTTATCGGGTACATTGGCTCCAGCGAAGTCAACCGAATCCAAGTGGATCCGGGTTCCGCTGTGAGTATTATGCCGCTTCACTTGATGCATAGCCTCGGCATTCCAGTTAGTAATTTGGCATCCACAGGCACTGTTATCTATGGACTCAACACTAGCGGATCAAGACCCTTGGGCAAGATCCGGATAAAATGTCAAATGGGTGATTTGAAGACGGAAGTCACATGTTATGTGATTGATGCCGAGACTTCATATAACTTACTATTGGGTCGACCTTGGATCCATAGTAACGTTATAATTCCCTCCACTCTCTATCAGTGTTTGAAATATGTCGACACTGATGGTAAGGTCAGGACGGTGGTCGCGGATAAGCAACCATTCAAAGGGTTTGAGAATTATTTTACTGATTCTCTCCTTTATGGTAACGAATCCGATACTGAACCATCGGCCCAGGGCACGGACAGCGGAGAAGAAGCTGATACCGAAGCCGGATTTGATTACGATGGAGGTTTTGTTTTAAACGACATTGTACCCTTAGTAATCAATCTTGACGATGAACAATCGTCAGATGGTAGTTGTAATTGGCAACTTGCCAATAATGAAATAAATGATGATTTAGAGTACTCACTGTCTCTTGATGATGCGATAAAGGGATTGTATGATAATCCCAACTTATATACGCCGCTTCGATCGTCCTATATAACAAAGAAACACTTCCAACATTCATTCGGAATAACCCTAATCGTTCCTGCCAAAATAGGAGGCGAAAAAGAAGTGATTTACGGTAAAGGAGAGAGTTTTCCATTACCCGATCATTTCTTAAGGGAAGATGAGAATAATGACAAACCTGGTCGACATTTATCTAAGTATAGTCCGGAAGCGCGCAAGCTCATGGAAAAACAGGGATATGATTTCACACTCGGAGAAGGTTTATACTTCGATCGAGGTTCCCGTATTCCAGCCAAAGCGGCATATGTACCAAAAGGGAAACCGGATGACTATTATAAGTTCAGACGAGGACTAGGTTATGTCTCTTCTTCAGAAGATGAATGTTGCTGGTTAATCAATAACCAATCATCTGAGCAATACAAAGATGGGTACTCGTCAAATTCCTCGGAATGGGATTCCGATACAAGTCTGGGGGAGGTATTCAAAGCTCTAATGACGAACATGGCTACAGCTGATCCATCCACAATGGAGGACGACGATCAAATGCCAACATGGGAAGACCCATGGGTTCATCACCTGAACATGCAGTACGGTGATAGGTTTGAACAGAGGGAACCCCCTACTGAAGATAAAATAGTGCAAATCAATATGGGCGACGAGGCCAACCCAAAGCCCATATTCATCATCGATAGTCTTCTCCCAGATGAGAAGGAGGAATTAATTGCTCTCATCAGGGAGTACATTAACGTCTTCGCTTGGAACTATGAGGACATGCCAGGGCTCGACCCCAATGTGGCAACACACTGCCTCGATATCAAGTCGGATGCCAAACCTGTCAAACAACAGCAAAGACGGTTTCGTCCGTAGATTATGGAAGCCATTGAGGCAGAGGTTAAAAAATTGATCGACTCAGGATTTATCCGAGAGGAGCACCATCCAGACTGGTTAGCCAATATTGTTCCCGTCATGAAGAAGAATGGTAAAATCAGGATTTGCATCGACTTCAGGGACCTGAATGCGGCATGTCCAAAAGACGACTTTCCTCTCCCAATCACGGACGTCATCATTAAGAATACGTGCGGATTTGAGAGAATGTCTTTTATGGATGGCTTTTCAGGATATAACCAAATCAAGATGCATCCAGATGATGAGAAGCATACAGCGTTCAGAACGCCTCTCGGTGTCTTCTGCTACATGGTGATGCCTTTCGGTCTAAAGAATGCAGGCGCCACGTACCAGTGAGCAATGACTAAGATTTTCTAAGAACATCTCAGGAAAACAGTCGAGTGCTACGTTGATGATTTGGTTGTAAAAAGCCACAACAAAGAAGATCACATCAAGGACTTGAAGACGATGTTCGATCTCATGCGGAGTCATCAATTTAAAGATGAACCCCACTAAATCTTTCCTTGGAATGTCCAGCGGAAAATTCCTTGGATTCGTCGTCACCACTAAAGGTATACATATCGATCCTGATAAGGTGAAGGCGATACATGAACTACAACCCCCTAGAAATCTAAGAGAACTCAGAGGATTGCAAGGGCGTTTAGCTTACATCCGGCGGTTCATCTTAAATCTTTCTGGGAAGTGCCAACCATTCTCTAAGTTAAACAAGAAAGGTGTGTCATTTATTTGGGACGACGCCTGCCAAAAAGCACTCGAAGATATCAAAACATATCTGACGAACCCTCTTGTTCTCGTTGCACCAAAATCAGGTAAACCGTTCTTGATCTACCTCAAGGCGATGAACCACTCGATAAGTGCTTTACAAGCACAAGACGATGATAACGATCACGAACAGGCAGTCTATTACCTAAGTCGGACCTTGGTAGGCGCTGAGTCTCGATATCCGATGATTGAGAAAGAATGCCTCGCATTGGTATTCGCAATGCAAAAGATGCGGCATTACTTGGTCGGACAGACGATTTACGTCATTTCTAACGTTAATCCAGTACGGGTATTTATGACTCAACCGGGTTCGATGAATTGGCATTTAGCGAAGTGGGCCCTTCTCTTATCCCAGTATGATTTGCACTTCAAACAGCAGAAGTCGGTCAAAGGACAAGCGATTTGTGATCTTTTGGCGGTAAACCCAACAACAGATACGATAGAAGTATATGATGACTTGCCGGATGAAACCCACGAGGTTAACACTACATCACACCAACAAGTATGGCAATTATACTTTGACGGTGCTTCGAGAGCAGTTAATATGGCAGTAACCCCCGGATGTCCTAAGGTCTCCTCCGAAGTTGGAGTCGTCTTAGTTTCCCCGGGGAAGCATGTAATGCCTCGGGCTTATTCACTGACTGGTCCGTGTTCCAATAACGTAGCCGAGTACAACGCGCTTCTCATTGGACTTAGCTTCGCCAAGGAGCTGGGGGTCGAATATCTCGAAGCTTTTGGGGATTCTCAATTGATAGTCAACCAAGTCCGTGGAGAATATGAAGTCAGGAACCAAGACCTGATTCCGTACCACCAGGAGGCCATCAAAATGGCAGATTCTTTTGAAGAATTCTTTATTGAATACATCCCTCGTCTCCAGAACGCTTATGTGGATGCACTAGCAGCATTAGCGGTATCACTTGCGCAACCTCCCGAAACTGAACTGCTAGTCACAGTAAGATCACATCAACTCTTCATACCCATATACAATATGGATATTGAAGAGGAAGATGATAGAAACGTAAACGCCAAGAAAGTGAATTCAACTCAAATTAGGTCTAAGTCTCGAGATTGGCGTTTTCCTATCATTGACTACGTCCAATATGGTATTTTGCCAGAGGATGTAAAAGAAAGGGAATCAATCCGCCGAAGAGCACCAAGATTCTTCTATAATACCGAGACCCATACACTATACCGTCGGGGGTACGATGGTTTGTTACTCCGATGCCTTTCGAACAAAGAAGCAGAAGAAGTTCTTAAGGAAGCGCACGTAGGAGAATATGGTGCGTATCAGCCCGGTCCTAAGCTGTATGATCGCATCAGGAGAATGGGATATTTTTGGCCGACAATGGTTCATGATGCAATCAAATACGCCCGAGAATGTCATGCCTGTCAAGTACATGCAAATTATATGCACCAACCACCGGAGCATTTACACACGTCAACCACATCTTGGCCGTTCGAGACATGGGGTATGGACATTGTCAGTCCTATTTTTCCCCCTTCAGTTAAAGGCGATCGATTCTCGCAATCACGGATTACTTTTCAAAGTGGGCTGAAGCGATTCCGCTTAGAGAAGTGAAGACGAACAACGTCATCAATTTCGTCAAACATCATGTCATATACCGACACGGCGTGCCAAGATGGATCATTCATGATAACGGTCCACAGTTCATAAGCAACGCTTTCGTCAGGTTTTGTGACAAGTTCAAAATTCAAGATATTTCGTCAACAGCTTATTATCCCGCCTCGAATGGATTAGCTGAAGCTTTTAACAAGACGATCATCAAAATCCTGTCAAAGCTCATGAAGACCAATAAACGAGACTGGGATGATAAACTCGGTGAAGCACTCTGGGCTTATCGTACCACCATACGCACACCTACAGGAGCTACCCCATATTCATTGGTATATGGATGTGAAGCTGTGCTACCATTGGAAATCCAAATCCCATCCCTTCGGATCGCTCTCGCAACGGAGATGACGACGGAAGAACAACATCAGAAACGTCTCGAAGAACTCGAAATGTTGGATGAAAAGCGCTTCGAAGCTCAACAACACATTGAGTTTTATCAAGCTAGAATATCTATGGCTTTTAACAAAAAGTCCGACAGAGAAGCTTCAAGGAAGGAGATCTGGTCCTCACTGCTCGCCGACCGATAATCCTCAACTCTAAGAAGAAAGGTAAATTTGAACCCAAATGGGAAGGGCCGTTTGTGATAGACACAGTCTACTCAAACGGCTCATATCGCCTGATTTCTCTAGAGGGCGTCAGGCAATTAATACCAATAAATAGGAAGTTCCTAAAAAAGTACTATCCTTAGTACATTCAGGATAACCCATTTACCGGGAAGTTCCTTGAAGAATTTTACACTTAATATTCTAGGGGATAACCCAAAATCATTTTTTCCATCAAAATCCCTCACTGACCAATTCCAATTGACAGTGAGTCCACCAAAAGTGTCTTTCTGGTCCAAGTCACCAACAAATTCCCCCTCTTGATTCTTTCCACGAACAAGAGGTCCACTTTCAGTTCAGAGTCCCCTTTCGATAAACGAAAGAACTCCCCTCTTTTTCTCTTTGGTTAAGCCTTCTCATGGTTATAACCGAATTTGAAAGTTCATTTCGATAAACGAAAAAACTCATCTTCAAACTAGATAACCTATCCTATAAAAGGTAAGATTATCTAGATCTTCCAGATTCTTGGAGTGGAGATCCCACTTCTAGTTTCTTTTGCGCTGGAAATAGAATATAAAATTCTTCCTTCCTTGTATTCGGGTTCGCCTTCACCCTAAAACAAGACCGGGAAATAGAATATAAAATTCTTCCTTTCCTAACCTGTTCCAAGAATTTATCAATCTAGGATTCATCCTAGGAAGTTTATCCCGAATCCTAAGCAGGGATAAGTCTGCGCCTAACACGCGCTGCCGGTTTAGTCATTCTCCGTAGAAAAAGACACCAGAGTTCGATTCTGGGGTATCCTATCCCAAAACCTAAGCAGGGATAAGTCTGCGCCTAACCCGCGCTGCCGGTTAGTTCTTAAGCGTTAAAAGAACACTCGCCCACATATTCAACATTATGGCAGGTTATTATTAATAACACCAAAATCCATGCCTCACACGCATGGGAAATTTCATCCTGAATCCTAAGAAAGGATAGGCCGACACCTAACACGCGTCGCCAGGTTAGTCTTTTACTGTCTAAAAAGACACCAGAACATAATTCTGGGGACCTTTATCCTGAAGCCTAAATAGGGATAAGTCAGCGTCTAATACACGTTGCTGGGTAGCCTATTCCCATAACAATGGCGAAGTCTACGTATTCGAAGTCATAGCACAAAGTCTCAGAGAATTCACTCTCTTAGCACAACGTCACATGCGGAATGGATTTAGACAATCCGCATGCTAGCCCGACTCAAACGGTAGTCGGTAAAGGCTTATCAAACCCATTGAGGGCTGAGGGTTTACCAAAAATCCTATGAGTATTATGGTCAATCATTCCAAACAAAGTGAGAAATCATAATAAAGATAAAGATAAAACCATTTCCACTAAGAGGATCAAAAGTCAAAGTATCCAGCAAAAGAAATCATACATCAAGCCCATGGCTAAAAATCTGCTGACTAATCTTAGACAGCTTCTCATCATAAGCTTGCCTAAGCTCATCCTCCAATTCAGCTCTAAGGGACTCTTCAGTGGTGGCTAGAGTCTTCACAGCAACCTCCTCCGTCTCAACCAGCTTCTGCTTCAAGGACGTCAACTCCTCAGATAAGGCAATGTGGGCTTGCTGATCCTGTACCTTCGTCATTTGAAGGATACTCAAAGTCTCCTCTTCTTCACGAAGTCCTTTTCTGAGCAGTTCTATTTTGGTCTCACAAGAGGCAATAGAAAAGTCAAGCTCGGCAAGTGAAGATGATCTAACAACAAGGTTGGTCTCAACTCGATCTACCCGATCCCGCTACACATGAATCTCGAACTCAGCAAGAACTCGAGTATCGCGCCATGTCTGTAAGCGAGTATCCAACTCGGCAGCAATGAATGAAGAGGCACCTGCATCACGGAGCTCACGTAACATCTGAAGCTCGTGCTCTAGACAATCATGGTCATCAATAATAGCCTTCGCCAGATCCGGATATCCTGCTTCCCTCATCGAGTTTATTCTGGAATCAAGGAAAGGCTTGAATTGGTGAAGGAAGAATACGCCGAAAAGAGAGCTCACCAGAGTATAAGGAAAGCACGCCATCAGCCGATGAAGTAGGGGATCGACCTCTCGGGATATGCGACATGATAATCTGCAAAATAAAAGAGGAGATCAGATATAAAAATTTTAGTTAGGGTGACGAACTCTAACCCTAAAATTTTACCCCCTCTATATTGCAATTAAACCCCTCAGATCTCCAAATTCTACACCCTGAGATGCGAGCTCGAGGCATCAAATCACAAACCCTAACCCTCATATGCAATCCCACAAATTAATATATTGAATTAAACATGAAATATGCTAAAATTATAGAGGATTTACCTGAGGAAAAGCTCGAGGATCCAACAAAAAATCAGATCTTGAAGGAAGCTCGAACCACGTGCTCAAGGGGCCTAAGAGAAATTCTATATTTGGAAATTTTGAGGGATTTTTCAGTCTAAGATCAAGAGGAAAGGTAGATCTAAGACAAATTTGAAGGTTTGAAGGAGAAAAGATGCACGAGGGAAGAGAAAAATCCAAAATAGGGAGAGAGGGGGGCCGGCCCTAGAGAGGAGAAAAGAGCCCCTTTTATAGTGTTGGACCAGGTTGAACCGGACCAAACCAGGTTGAACCAGTTCTGAACCAATTCTGAACCAGTTTGAACCAGTTCTGAACCAGTTTGAACCAGATTTGAACCAAAATTCAAATTGGAGCTGAACCGAGTGCCGAAATGACTTCAAATCGACCGACGGTTCAATCCCTTATTTATTCATTCCTCTCCCACATATTCAGAAGGGTCGGAAGATTTTTTGAGCCTAATTACTGCCTTTTTTTGGGGCATTATCAGACTGGTTCAACTCATTCGAAACTCAACAATACTCCAATAAGGTATACGAGTATAAACTATTCCCTATTTTTGTTAAGAAGTTTCCGGAGAGTATTTTTTCTAAAAATATTCTTAAGGATAACTCAACAACACTCCGAAAAGTATAAGAGTATAAACTGCTTCTCGAGACTCCAGCAGACGTACAAGTATAAACTGTGTCAAAACGCCGGACAACGCGTTGCAAATGAAGACTTAACGCCAATAATCGATGGTCAGTTCTATGTTGAAACAACAAACACGAGCTAAAGATCAGAAAATCTGGAATTGACTTCAAGTTCAAAATTCCGACAACGGTCAGATAATAAATATATTACCGGAACCCTTGCAGACATTCGACAAAGCACCGAATAGCCTGGAAGATTGAAAGAATCAAGAATAGAAGTCATTCCAAAAATCCCGTCATAACCGATTGAAGGTTGGGACAATCATATCCAAAGTATTTCAGACTCTTCTATAAAATAATGAGACTGAAACACTTTGGAGGGGGTATCTGTAGGCGTATAAAACTTCTTATAGGTCCCTTAACATAGCTCGGTACGATGATTCAACAAACCTACGAACCATCGGTCGGTATATCCAAGCATGATCGTTAGATCACAACATCAAAGCTAAGTAAGACGCGACGAAGCAGATTAACGAGGCGACGAGGTTAACGAACTCGAACACCGAAGCGTATTTACTACCAAATCAGGATCCGGACTACCAAATCAGAGTTCAGATCAACAAATCAGAGTTCGGATAAACCGCGAAACCGGAAAATGACGAAAACCAACATTTGGAGGACTCGGCCAAAACCGAGCCACCTCTAGGTGGCTCGGTGGCCGAGCCACCAATTGGTGGCTCGACCAAAACCGAGCCACCTTTTGGTGGCTCGGTGGCCGAGCCACCAAGGTGGCCGGCCGAGCCACCTTTTGGTGGCTCGGTGGCCGAGCCATCTGGGCCAAAGCCCAGTTCTGAGTGCCTATAAATAGGCTTGGTGTCTAATTGTTTTAGAGGTGGGAATTTTTTGAGGCGAAGCTCTGCTGGATTGAGATCTAAACCTCGGAGTTTTTGAAGCTTTGAAGACTTGCACTTTTCAGATCTGGTTCTCGGCGATCATCCACGTCAAACAAGGCAGGAGTTCGAGAGGGATCGGATCTGAGATCTACACGGTTACCCTCCGGATCAAAACTTGGTTTTTGATCCCGAGAAGAGTATCGATTTCGCTTGGTCGATTTCGATTACTTCGGGCGATTATTTCCTTGGTGAATTAATCCCCCCGGCTGTTATTTCCTTCGTGAAATAGCACCCGTCATACCGTGTAGATCCGACCGGATCTAGATCGTGTGGTGGTCCACGGATTAACCCCGACGCAGGCGAAGAACCCACACAAGCAAGAGACCGCAAAATAGGAACTTGCGATTTGTTCCACAAAAAAAGAAAGTTGTAATCTTTTTATTTTTTTCTTTGATTTTGTTGTAACCGGATCTTATAAAAAGACCGGATCTTTAGTAATCAAAAAACAGTTGCTTGAGAAAACAATGACTTCAATGAAGAAAATAATTTTTCCCGCGAACACCCGTGAATATAAGTAATGTCATAAACTTACTCTCAAAATCCATCACGGACATATCCCCCTGCTCTAACCAGGCTAGCTCCAACTCTTTCCCAGCTTTCGTTGCATCCGACATATAGTGCTCGTCGAAGAAGTAAAAAAAGTCTCTCACGAAACTGTCATCCTCTACTCTGGAGTGAAACAAAGTTGATACCATCCTCTGACATCATCCTTGAGGCTAAAAGCTACTAGCCTCTGCTTCTATTTAGTGTTCACATTAAGCATATCCAAGATGTTACTCACTTCTTCCTTCTACTTGTGTACAGCAATAGAATCTGACAAGCCATGAAACTCTAGTGTCTTCAACTTCTGGTATCTCTTTACGAGATGAAGCCAAGCCTCCTGCTCAACAGCTCCATCATCAACTGGTGGTAGTGTGGTACCTATTGGTGCCTTTTCCTAAATGAGTGTCTCCTGTTGAGCTTGATTTTCCAATTACTCCTCAATCGATGCCAATCGCGCTGCCAAAGGTGCTATGAGATCCACTAGATACTGTGAAGTCTGCTACGGCTCTGGTTCTGTATTAGCTTGCCCAGCTCCCTGAGCATGAGTACCTCTGCGACCGTGTTTTCTTTCTGACATCTATAAATTCAGAAGTAGAGCTTGTTAAACACAGTAAATAGTATCTCAAGCATAAATAACAAAACATATACAAATAGGAAAATCGTATCACTTATTACTCACAACATGCTTTATAATTCAAAGCAAATAGTCATCATAAAAATTTTTGTAATTTTCACGTACGCGTATATATATATATATATATATACAACATATTTTTCATACGCACTAATGCGTACACACCCAGCCTGTTTTAGCGAATGAAGGGGTCTTTTTGCAAAATTCCTCTGACAGTTGAGTACGAGCTCATATTTATACTTGCCATGGAAAGCGGGAGTCTTTTTGAAAAAAGCCACCGAATATGGAGTTAAATCCTTCTCTTGTGACCACTCTCTCTCTCTTCCCATTCCAAAACCCTTATCCCAAAATCTCATTAGATAAACATTCATTTTCTTTAAGTAAAGAAAAATTTTCTTCTTTCAATTCAATTATATGAGAATTAGAAAAAGTAGAGGAATTTAAATCAGAAATTTCTTCAAGTAATCTTTTATTTTCACCTTTAAGAAAATTATGTGATGTCTTTAATCTGACAAAAGTTTCATATAATTCATTGAAAGCATCTAAAAGTTCTTTATTGTCACTTACTTCATCTTGTGCCATGAAACACATGTGAGCACTTTCCTTTTCTTCAATTTCTTTATCTGAAGATGACTCATCACTATCATCCCAAGTGACTGCCATTGCTTTTCTTTTCTTGTTATTTTGAATGTTGTTGAAGTTGTTGAAATAACTTAATTTTTGCTTATTCTTCAACATTGGACAATCTTTCTTCATATGACCTGGTTTATTACACTTAAAACAAAGAGGGTTATTTGAAATTGAACTCTTAGATTTAAAATTACCTTGTTTTATAAATTTCCAAAATTTTGTGCAAACATGCCCATTTCTTCATCATCATCATCTGAATCTTCTTTATCGAAAATAGTATTGAATGCAAGAACTTTCTTGTTCTTTGATTCTTCATCATTCTTTCTATCTTCAATTTGAACTTCATATGCCATTAGATTACCAATAAAATTTTCAACCGTAAGAGTTGATAAATCATTGGCTTCTTCAATAGCGATAACTTTCTTTTCCCATTGTGGAGTAAGTGATCGAAGTATCTTTCTTATCATCTCCACTTGTGTATATGTTTTTCCAAGACCAATGAGAGAATTTGTGATGTCGGTGAATCTTGTGAACATTTCTCCAATAGTCTCATTTTCCTTCATCTTGAACAATTCAAATCTGTGCACAAGAACATAAATTTTAGGTTCTTTAACTTTATTTGTACCTTCATGAGTTACCTCAAGTGTATGCCAAATATCGTATGCAGATGTGGCCGTTGACACCCTATTGAACTCATTCTTGTCAAGTGCACAAAATAATGCATTCATTGCTTTTGAATCCAAATTTGCATTATTTTTTTGAGAAGTAGTCCATTCTGCAAAAGGAGTTGTTGGCTTCTCATATTTTTTTCCCACTACATTCCAAAGTTCGTAGCCAATTGATTGAAGGTAAATCTTCATTCGGCACTTCCAATAGTTGTAGTTCAATCCATCAAACATTGGTGGACGATTTGTTGAATGACCTTCTTAGAATTGTGAAGTATTTGTCGATGCCATCTTTCACCTTGCTCTGATACCAAATGTAGGATCTGAAATAGATACACTTGAACACTAGAGGGGGTGAATAATGTTCTTTTAAAATTTATGCAAAGTATATTATAAATTGCAAAGAAAAATGGCAATCTCGGAAATTCACAATCACAAACACAAGGATTTATACTGGTTCAACCAAACTGGTGTACATCCAGTCCCCAAGCAAATCCCGCTTGAGAGTTTCCACTATGCTTTTGAATATACTTACAAAATCAAACGCAAACCTGACCAATTTGCAAGTCCCTACAAATTACAACACCAATTGACAAACACCTTGCCAATTTGCACACCAATCTCTAAACCAAGAGATTAACCCTCTCAAACCCGAGAGAAATCCTTTTTGAAGCGAGAACACAATTGATCCCATAAGCCTTGAATGTGTAGTGAAGTGCAGCAGTGGCTTAGGATTCTTTTAACCTCTGTAAATTGCCTAAACAATAAGTATTTGAATGATGTTTAGAGGTAATTTCAGAAACTTTTCTTTTTCTCAAAATCTAAATATTTTTCACTTGAAAAAATGCACAAAGATCAAAGCTTATGGGTATGTAAGTCTCTGTATTTTTTCTGAACAAATAACCTATTTATAGCCCTTGAAAAGACAATTTTTTGAATTTTAAAAACGTTTAAAAACGGCTATAAACAGTCATAAATTCAAACTTTGAAATTTGGAAAATTGTATCTGTAGTCGACTACAATACACATTAGTCGACTACACTGAGTTCAAACAGACTCTGTGTATTCAGAAAATTTCTCAGTAGTCGACTACAATGCTCATTAGTCGACTACACTGTATTTTGATAGAAACTGATAAAATAAAATTTGCGTTCAGTGGTCAATTATAATGTTGATTAGTCGACTATACTATAAAAAGACAGAAACTTATGTTTCTGTAAAACACCTGAGTAGTCGACTACAATCTACATTAGTCGACTATACTGTAAAATAACAGAAACATATATTTAAGTTTTATACACAAGTAGTCGACTACTATTCTAATTAGTCGACTACTAAGAGTAAAAATTATAAACTAAAATGTTTTTATAAACAAGTTTTAACTATAATTCTAATGGTTAACATAGGGGATTTCTATAGTTAACCAACACACTAAGCCTGTGTTAGTGTGTTCTAATATTATGTGTGTGTGCGTGTGTGTGATCAAGGCTTGTACAATAATTCTAAGTAAAGAAAATATAAAATACATTATCTCATCTGTTCTTCATTTTCTTCACTTCATAATGCCTTGAAAACATCTTGCACTTGTTCATATTCTGATATTAAAATCTGCATATAAAAGTTAGTGCACACACTGTATAAATTGTTATCATCAAAATATTATCATGGAGATATGATATTCAACAGCCACAACAACTAAAAACAATGACAAAAGAAGAAGAAGAAAAGGTAATTATACATCTAATTTTGTTCTATTATTCTTTTTATCAAAGCAAGAAATTCAATAATTAAAATTGATTTTTATCAACTCATCAATGAACGCAGAGCATGCAGCTGTACAAATTAAGCTGGGAATGTTCCTTCCATTGGAAATCATGGCCAACATACTATCCCAACTTCCGGCTTTACGATCCTCACTTTAGTAAAGGTGAGAGCGCAAAGACTTCAACGCAAGAGAAAGAGAGATTCGTACCTGAGTTAGGGGATCTCGAGAGAAAGCTTGAGGGAGATCGGTCGCGGTCGGCGATGATGGGGATGTCATGGTCGCCAGAGTTGGGGGAAGTTGGTGGCTTGATGGAGGAGGAGGAATGGGCACGTCAATGGATTTGGGGGAAGTCGGTGATGGGGATGTCGCGGTCGACGGTGACGGGGATGGATTTGGGGGAAGTCGGTGACGAGGATGTTGGCCTCTTTGTTTTGATAATGCTTAACAAACAATTTACCACTAATGTTGTTTGTCTAGTATTCATGTTTTCTTATTTATTATAGACAAACGATATGTTGGAGGATGGATGGAATTGCACATTCACGATCATATCCAATGGTGGTTGGCGGAATTGTGGAGTGAAGCCTACGTAATTTAAAGTTAAAAATTTAAATTCAAGCTTCATCCGCAAGTGTACCAAGATAGAGCTTCATTAAAGATCACAAACTTGGGTAAATTTAGTTTTAGGTTTTATATTATGTGTGTTAGTACTTTAAGCTCAATCATATACACACATACACGTTTTGGTTTTGTATATATATAGTTATATATATACATATATGTTTTGGTTTGATAGTTTTCAAGTTTTAATATGAAACAATTGAATATAATTGAAAATACATTTCTTGTTTTATACTTATATGCATATATATGATTTCATCAATATCAATTTTATTTAGTTCAATGAAATCATGTTTTAGTGCATTATATGTGTATTTTGATAAAATACTATATTCATTGTTTATAAACTTCATAATAATAGTTTACATCTTTCTTCAAGTCTATAAAATTATTTTGTACTATTTCAAAACATGGTTTAGCTAAAATGTTAAAATTCATATGTTCACATTTTCATGTTTTGGACTATTTTACAAAATGATGATATTTTTCATTTGGAAGGTCCTTTTTGAAAACCAGTTTTTGTAGCATGTTTATTAACATATCTACAATCATTTCCCAAAGTTTTATATTCTTTGGAATTTGTTTGATATTTTCAAACAGGATTTTAAAATTAGAAAACAGTTTTCAAACATGTAATTTCATATGTCAGTTTGGGATCGACCGTCACGGTCGACCGCCTAGAGTCCAGAGACTCAGTATGTTCTTTCGTGGCTTACGGTCGACGGTGACAGTCAACCGTATGTAGTCCAGAGAATTTCACGGTCGACCGTCACGGTGGTAGGCGTATAAAACTGCTTATAGGTCCCTTAACATAGCTCGGCAAGGTGATTCGACAAACCAACGAACCATCGGACGATAACACCAAAGCGGATTTACTACCAAATCAAGATCCGGACTGCCAAATTAGAGTTCGGATAAACAGCGAAACCGAAAAACGGCAAACACGTGGAGGGCTTTGCCGAAACCGAGCCACTCCTAGGTGGCTCGGCCAAAGCCGAGCCACCTAGGTGGCTCACCGAGCCACCTAGGGGTGGCTCGGCCATGGCCGAGCCACCTCTTGGTGGCTCGGTGGTCGAGCCACCACCTGGTGGCTCGTCCAAAACCGAGCCACCGAGTGGTGGCTCGGTGGCCGAGCTACCTAGGTGGCCGGCCGAGCTACCTATTGGTGGCTCGGTGGCCGAGCCACCTGGCCGAGCCACCAGATCTGGGCCCAGATCTAAGCCCAGATCTGGTTTGAGGAGCCTATAAATAGACCCCTAGGCTCATTATTTGAGGGGTTGGAATTTTGGTGAACTTTTAAGGCGAAGCTCTGCTGGATTGAGATCTAAACCTCGGAGTTTTGAAGCTTTGAAGACTTGAGCTTTTCAGATCTGGTTCTTGGCGATCATCCACACCAAACAAGGTAGGAGTTCGAGAGAGATCAGATCTGAGATCTACACAGTTACCCTCCGGATCAAAGCTTGGTTTTTGATCCCGAGAAGAGTATCGATTTCGCTTGGTCGATTTCGATTACTTGAGGCTATTATTTTCTTGGTGAAATAATCCCCTCGGCTGTTATTTCCTTCGTGAAATAACACCCATCATACCGTGTAGATCCGACCGGATCAAGATCGCGCGGTGGTCCACGGATTAACCCTGACACAGGCGTGTAGGCGTATAAAATTGCCTATAGGTCCCTTAGCTTAGCTCAGCACGATGATTCGACAAAACAACGGACATTCGAGTGACGAGGCGACGAGGCACACAAGCAACGGAATACGTTCGCGTGCGGGACC